>JANRGW010008430.1:0-28030 GCA_024733675.1 Psilopsiagon aymara | reverse complement strand
CCTTGCACTTAGCATGGTTAAACTTCATCAGGTTGGCATCAGCCCACCTCACAAACGTGTCAAGGTCCCTCTGGATGTCATTACTTTCTTCCAGCCTGTCAACCAAACCGCCCATCTTGGTGTCATCAGGAAGCTTGGTGAGGGCACACTCAATCCCACTGTCCGTGTTACTGACAAAGATGTTGAGCCAGACAGGTCCCAGCACCGATCCCTGAGGGATGCAACTCGTTACTGGTCTCCAACTGGACATTGAGCCATTGAGCACAACTCTGTGTGAATAAGAACAATAAATTGCCCTCTTTCTGATTGTAGTTATGACATTGGGCTAATTACTTTTGGAAATAATTTAATATGTGTTTGGTATTAGAGCTGTGTTTGTTCATACATGTTGACTATTAATTGGTGTCTGGCTCTACCAACAAGTCGCCAATTCAGATCTTCTGAAAGATAGGGATAGTGTAACATACTTGGATCTTGGGTCACTGCTGCTTGCTTTTGCATTCTGTGTTGATGAATGTACCAAAACCTAATCTAATGTGGAGAGTCTGTGGCTAATGGTGACTTGACAGCCAGCATTACCCCAAGGAAAACAGGATTATTATTTTCTATGTGGGATGCTTTGAAGAAGGGGCAGAGAGCAGTAGGAATTCGTGCCCTGAGCGAAATTAAAAATTGAACTTTGATTATGTTGAGCTTCCCTGGCATATGGGGCAGCACTGGAACAGAATCAACATCACACAAGATGATGTTCTTACCAAGAAGCTTAATTTAGATATTCTACCAGGAGGATGTGGGGATTTGAATCCGATGCCCACCTTTGATTATTAGAGAAATTTTAACTAAGTTTTCCTCTTCCCAAAGATATGCACCACAGATTTCGTTGCACTGGGGAACCGGAAGGGAAATATTCCGTATTTTTCCTATGGAAAAATCTCCAATTTTCACACAGGATTAAATCTTTTTTTTTTTTTTTTTTTTTTTTTAAGAGCAGTGCTGCCATGTGAATATGTATCTGGCTGGCTGGTCAGGGCTGTAAGTATGCAAAGGTGATTCCAGTCCTCATGGGTAATTATCAGCTTAATTACTTCTCATTAAAGGACCATGGCTAGATGAAGGAAAAGAAGGTTGTAAGGAGGAGGAATGTTGTTAGGAGAAGAAAGGGGGACAGTGAAGTAGAAAGAGAGGGAAGACCTTTTCTCATACAGGGGATGACACAAGAGATGCTCAGGAAGTAAGGTCCTAGCTGTGGGATTTTTCAGCTTCTGTCTGGAAGCAGCAAAGCTGAAGTGCCTGCTAAGAAAATGGAAAAGAGTATTTTCTTTTACTAAGAATTAGCCCAGTCTGTGTTTTCATTGCTAAAGGGAGTGCAGGATAATGCTGCTATCAGCTTTGTGGATGATAATGTGGCTTGCTTGTTCAGCAGCTGCTTCCTTGAATCAACATGTCCCTACCAAATTATTGTAGGCTTTTTCTGCTTAATTATTGCAATAAACCAAAAGTCTCTTAAGACAAGGTATGGATTGCTAGGGGAGTCTGGTCTAGGATGGGTTTTAACAGTATTTCATACAATAGAAACCTTAAGGACATGTCCCTTCAACCTTATCTGGATTTTCCACAATGGTGTATGCGAAGTGTTCAGTCTGTTCCCTGGTCCTGAAATGGAGCATTAACAAACTTAGCAGCGGTACTGATGCAGTACTTTCTCCTAGAATTCCTAAGAATTTATCCTAGAAGACTTCCTAGATGTCACCCAACAGAAAAAATGTAAAAAGCCTGTGGTTAAGAGGCCTTGATGACAGAAGCTCCTTCCCTTCATCTTGGTGGCAGGCCATCGAAAGCCAGTGCCAGGTACACTGGCAGCAATGGGGTAACTTTTCCACTGTAAGTATGTAAATTTCTACTGCATTACCTCAGCTATCTGGGCTGGTGCTTTAACATTATGTCCTAAGGCACTTTAGAGTCTGTGGTGCACCTTAGAGTAGAAGGTGCTCTGTGAGGGTGAATTACAGCATCACCTGTACACGTGTCCGGTTTAAGTACATAGATAAGTGCAAGTGCCAAAGTGCAGCTTGAGCTTTACTGCATAGTCCCATGAAGTCCATGAATGTGCCTTCAAGATGCCGATCAGTGCCTGGGGTTTGTTATCTCTTTGCTGGGATGCTGTGGGTTGGGAAGTGTGATGGGCTTCAGACCCGACTCTAGATTTCACAGGAAATCTGAACTGTGGAACGTATAATGAGAGCAGGATAGATGCAAGTGGTTTTATCTTGTTGGAGGTTAGTAGCAGCCCTGTACTAACCTGAGTCACCCACTGCCAGGGGAAAAGTCTTTAGAGAAGCAACCCTCTTCCTGTGATCTGTGGCAGGGTGACACTGCAGCTGCTTGCTCACCTGGCCGGAGTTGCTTCTAAAGGCTTTGTAGTACTCTAGCATTGCCAATCTTCCATTTTTAACATGTATTATTAGAACTAAAAGGTCTTAAAAGGCCATTACAGTCAATATTGCTTGTATGTGTATATATGTTTTAATTGCCTAAGTGCAATTTTATCTGACTGAGCTGGTAGCAGACTGACAGTGTGTCTGTCACACTTCTGCTCAGCTACTCAGTTCACTGGGATTTTCTGGTAGATCGTTTCACTTTGTTTTCTGTAATACCTACCCTGTAGTGGAAGGAAAGAAAGACTCACAGAATATTCTGAATTCTACCTTTACCTTCTGAACTGTTGTGCCTTTTTGGTTCTAAGTGGGATGCTTTGGTCCAGCTATGTTTTGCTTTCCACCAGGTTAAAGTTAGTAGAAATCATACCACAGAGCACACTTCTCAGCTATTGTCATTACAAGCAAGTATTGTAAAGAAAAATAATTGACTAGCAAAAGGTTTGATAACACAGAATTTTATGTTTCTCAGAAATGACTCATTCCCATATGCATCCTACAAACTGCATTCTGCAGGCTGAACTCACTATAACCTGCTCTTAGAGAGGCTCTTGTCTCACATTCCCATTTTGGCATTAGAAACAATAAAAGTAACAGCAGCTTTGCAGAGTATGTAAATGTATAATGGCTTTCCAAAGCGGATTGATAATTACTTATTGCACTAAATAATCCTGGAAGTGTGTTAGAGCAGGAATGTAGGAAGAACGAATAAACTTACATAAGTGGAGAAATCTATGCATCCCTTCTGCTGCCTGATTCATTTAAACAGTCTTATTACAGCATCAATGTAGAGGGGAGATAATGAAGGTTGGTTTATGTTGTTACATCCTTTTTTCCAGTTTATTTTATTTTAAGAAACGCAGTGGTAGCTGTGGGTGGAGTTAGCAGATACTATTGCCACTAAAATGTTGCATTTCCCTCCCTCTGTGCAGCATGAGGAATACAGCAAAGAAAGTTAAATGCCAAAAGTTAAATTCTTGTGCAGTAAATATTTGGGCTGCTCTAAATTGAAGTTTGGATGTTTTGAAAAACATTTCGTTTTGTAGGGTTTTTTTAATAAGCTTTCAGCTGGCACCAATTAAATTAATTTGACCTTTTGAAAGCTAATTTCCAAGAATTACCTCCTCTTTTATACTAAATTATTTTGTAAATAAAAAGGTGTGACACAGGAGCATAGGAAGCAATTAGGCTTTATTCATCAATGACTGTCTCTTGAAGTCAGCACAATGAAGCTCAATACCCCTGTTACAGGACAGGTAGTAACATATTGGTAGCTACATTTTTCTTTTTCTTTAATACTCTTTTGAGGTTGATTTTTCAGCAGGTAGCTTTTCACCTACTGGGTAAGAAATCACACTTGTGCTTTACCCATTCATGGTAAATACGGGATTCACTTTGTAGCTGTGAGATGAAGGATTTATTTTGGTATCTGCTGCAGGGTTACTTGGGAGGTGGAATTTTTACAGATGCAGAATGACACATGCAAAAAGGCAGCTTGGGTTGCGGCCCAGCTGAAATTCAAGCCTTCAAACTGAGCTGCAGCTTTTAACTGAGTTATGTGTAATTTAAAACTAATTGTTACTTGAGATGTACACAGAGTGGGAAGAAGAATGTGTGTGTCCTTCCCTCCCCCTCTGTTGGCTAGATTTGAGCTGAATTTCAGTAGTCTCTGCCCTGTACATGGCCACTGGCATCGCTGGCCGCAGCTGGTGGTGGGGCATTGGGCAGGTTGAGCAGCAGCTATTATTGTAGCAGTCACATGGTGGAGACCAAGTCCTTGGGTATTTTAGAGTGGGCAAGTTCATATCTCTTCTTCCAAGTAACTTATTTGTATTTCTATCTGTGATCACAATTTTTGCCCTTGGTGAAGTCTTGGGACCGGGAACCTTATCCCCTGCGTGGGTGAAAAATGATGCAATGCTAACATGGTTTCTGCCACCTTGTGTTGCCATGTCCCACCTTCAACTCTGACAGAGGGGTTACTGTACTAGGCACATGCAGGGAGCGGTCACTTCATTTAACCAGTTAGAGAGCAGCTATTTTTTTAGCCAATTTTTAAAAATCTTATAGATTCAGCAGTTCTCATTGAGGAGGATTAAAATAACCTTACTCATCTTCAAATCCATGGCAAATTCATTGATATTTAATATATTTCAATTAGCAAAATGAACTGAAACCTTTAACATTAATTGGCCATTGCTTTCTTGGAATATCTACTTCTCCCTTCTGGCAAATATTTCCCCACGGAAAATATTTGCAAAGGTCTTTTTAGGGCTAAAATCCTTGGAAGAAATCAGCTAGAATTATACCTTCTCTGTGAAATATCAGCAATTAGGACAGACACCCTCCTCTAACTCTGAGCCAGGCAGCTTGACAAATATGTCAAATTAATACATCACCAGGTATGAAAGTGCAGTTAGAATTTGACTGAGGTACTTCCAGCCTGAGAAAGGGAACGATTTATCAATGCAAACTTAATAACATCTATTTGAATCTAACTAAAAATCAATATTTCATTACCAAATTGTTAGTGAGAATGAAGAAAAATTGCGGAAGTTGGGCAGTTTGGTGGAAGAGAAGCATCAGGAGTTCAATGTGAAGACGGGATGATTCATGAGGCCAAGCCGGTGGAAGGGTGAAGGAGGACAAATGCAGAAAACTTGGAGGGCCCTCTCTCTGGTGACCTTGGCAGAGAAAGGGGAAAAAAAATACCAGAAAATGAAAGTGACTGTCAACTCCCAACAGGGATGGATCACACCATAAATCAAGCATAGCCCTGAGAGAGAAGAGAGGGGCTTTGGGTGGGGGGCGAGCGAGGCGGGGGAGACTGTCTGGTAATTTAACTCTTTGAACCTTGGATGCCTTTTATTCGTACTTTAGTGGTGTTCGTAAAACATATGTGAATCCCTTCCCTTTGCAATGGTTTACATAAAAACATGTCAGGGGCAGATAAATGGTGAAACATTGCTTGCTATTGGCTGGGATTTAAAGTACAGTACCAATAAGCATTTCCTTCAGCCCAGGAAAAGAGAAAAATGAGAGACTGGGGCTCCTGTGACACATAACTAAATCAGTTGGTTGGAAGGCCTAATCCGGGAGAGACTTTTTGGTGATTTGCAGGGAAAAAAAATATAGATTTAAGGACATTAGTATTTCTATTACTGAAATAGTCTATTGATCTGAACAGCAAGCAAAAAACGCTCCTTTAAACCTAAAATACAAATGAAACTGAAGGGCTCCTAGATTTTTTTTTTAACTTACAATGTTTGTTTAGTTCTTAAAATCTGCTCTCTGACACAAGTGGAGGAGGTGAGTGCCACAGAGGGATTCAGAACTGCCTTCTGAAGGGCTGAAGGGAATTCTCGGCAAATGTGAAGGTTACCTCTCAACCAGAATTAAAACATAGCCTGAGCACTTTATTTGCTAAAGACAGACACAAAGTATTCCCCCCTTTGTCCAGAGACTATTTTTTACCCTTTGTCCTGATAGACTTGCATTTTCTTTTTCTTATCATAGGATCACAGAGTAATAGAATGGTGAGGGTTTTGGAGAGAACCTTAAGATTATTCAGTTCCAACCCCCCTGCCATGGGCAGGAATGCCTTACACTAGATCATGTTGCCCAAGGCTCTGTCCAGCCTGACCTTGAACACTGCCAGGGATGGAGCATTCACCTTCTTTGGGCAACCTAATCCAGTGCCTCACCATCCTCACAGCAAAGAACTTCTTCCTTACATCTAACTTGAACGACCCTTCTTTAAGTTTAAACCCATTTCCCCTTGTTCTGTTGCTACTATCGCTAATGAAGGGTCCCCCTCCAGTATTCTTGTAGACCCCATTCAGATACTGGAAGGCTGCTATGAGGTCTCCACGCAGCCTTCTCTTCTCCAGGCTGAACAGCCCCAACTTTCTCAGCCTATCTTTGGACGGAAGGTGCTCCAGTTCCCTGATCATCCTCATGGCCTCCTCTGGACTTGTTCCAACAGGTCCATGTCCTTTTTAAGTTGAGGACACCAGAGCTGCACACAATACTCCAAGTGAGGTCCCACGAGAGCACAGTAGAGGGGCAGGATCACCTCCCTCGACCTGCTGGTCACACTCCTTTTGGTGCAGCCTGGGACACAGTTGGCTTTCTGGACTGTGAGCTCACACTGAAGCTGGCTCATGTTCATTTTCTCATCAACCAACCCCCTCAAGTCCTTCTCCGCAGGGCTGCTCTCAATCTCTTCTCTGCCCAGCCTGTAGCTCTGTCTGGGATTGCCCCAACCCAGGTGTAGGACCTTGCACTTTACTTTGTTGAACTTCATGTGGTTGGCATTGGCTATCTCTCAAGTATGTCCAGGTCTCTCTGGATGGCATCCCTTCTCTCCAGTGTATCAACCAAACCATACACTCTAGTTCATTGGCAAACTTGCTGAGCGTGCACTCAATCCCACAAAGATACCTGTTTTCCTTTGTGGGCCATATATATCCATGCCATCCATGAAAGGGTGCACCTTCCATTTTCCATTGTGAAAAAGCCTTGCAACTGAGCAGTTGTAATCCTGAGCAGACATGGCAATAGCTAGTGTGGTGGGAGGCAAATCTTGTGTGCATTCACAGGTTGACATGAAGGCACAATTGAGCATGTTCTGATCCACACCAACAGGAAAGTTAACGATGGTTACTGTGTTTGACTTCTGCCTTTCTCTCTGAATATTGAAAGTTTCCAGAAATACTAATGCTAGAGGTACTGGGAATGCACCTTGGGAACACTGTGCTACAGTTCCTGCTGTGGTCCACATCTTTGGGATCACAAGCAGGGGGTTGTTGTTCATTGTTGCGTTTCCACATCTTTTACCTGCAGCCTTCATTGTGTTTGTGCTGGATACAGAGGTTTTCAACCCACTCAGGGAAAGGTAAAGGAAGGCGGTGGCTCCCAAGCTCTTGAGGCTCATGTAAATGCTTTTGGCTTGAAGGTGGTGGGAAGATGCAATGAAATGTGAATTACAGTGGGTCGAAGGAGAAGGACTTGTGTGTTGTGTTATGCTTTTGCTTTGCAGGTTGCCCTCAAGCAGTAATGTGGTAAATCATCTACCAGCAAGAGGGCAAATAAGGGGCAATGATGTGGTTCAGAAAACATGGCAAAGTATGTAGGAGTGCTTGGCAGTTTCACTTGTGGTACTGTTTTTTTTTATCTAAATATAGGACTCATCATAAGCCTCACATGAGAAGTTGCAGATCTAATCAAGGTCAGAAGAACATTAAAAAAAATTGGAACAGGAAAAGGCTATCAGGACCAATGTTTCTGTTCCTTTTTTCCTCCTGTCTTAGCTCTGGATCTTGGCTCTAATTGCCATTTATTTTTATTGCTCTCACTATACTTCTCATATAATGTTTATATTAATGGGCAGGGGCGGGGGGGAAAAAGGGGGAAGTGAAGAAACACCAGGAAATGGAGTGCAATTGGAGTATGTGAGATGTGGCTTTTGTCTTCTTTATCACTGTTTTCTTGTAGTACTTCCAGCTCAGATATTAATTTATCATTGAGAGTGCTGCAGAAGTGTGGTCCCTTGTATTTTATTGAGGGCTTGATCTAAGCTTTCCAGATGGTCACCATGTGATCAAACCAGCCATGGGCAAATCGGATATTTCTTTGTGTCTATATTTGATTTCTTTGCCAAATTCATACCTATCTAATCTTCTGTCCATGAGCCTGTATTCATTCATTCTTTAAAGAAGTGTGCAACAGCTCCACCTCCTTATGGGCTAGAGACGATGAGGATGATTGCAAACATGCACCATCTAAATGTGGTTAAAATGTGAAGCTGTTGCATACAAACAATAGCTCTCTACACCACAAAAATATTTATCGAAAGCTTACAGAAGAAGATTAATTCCCCTCCTCCTCAAGGAATGAGACTATGTGGTGGGACACATATTATCTGGTATTGACACAACACTGCTTCAAGTAAGTGTTTTGATTTTGGGGATCCGAAGAGCTGTGAAAAATTAATTATGAAAATCCACAGAGTCCTTCTGCTTATGGAGTCCCTGCTTTAGTGCAGGAGTTTAATGGATGTGAATGAGAGACCATCTATGCCAAGTAGGTGGTTCTTTCTTAAAAAAAAAAAAAGGGGGGGGGGAAGAAAAAGCAAATTTAAGATTATAACAAAATTCTATATACTGCAGAACACAGAAGTAACAATATCAAACCCTTCATAATTGTGATATGATTAAAGGTTTTTTAAAAGCTGCCTTGTAGTCACATTTCCATTTTCTGATAAATTCCATACTGTTTTTTAAATCACTCATCATCATAATTACAGGAACTGTAAAAAATCCTTCCATTTCTGCAACATACTGTGAAAAAAATGGAGGTGGAAAGGAGAGAATTAAGAAGGTTCCAAGTTTTATCATTCTGTTCATAAAGCAGCGCAGCTACCATAACTGCAGCGCAGAAAAGAAACAGATCCTGTACTGTCTGAGGTATTCTTTGCCATAAACTCCCATAATAGAAACAGATGGCAAAAACGCCTTGGAAGTAAGGGAAGTACTGTACATGCAGCTCTACCCTAACATATGAATTGATTCAGGCCTGACACATAAAGGAATACGTCTGGAGTTCTGCCAGCGCTACTGTGCAGTGCAGCAGTTGGTGCTGGAGAGGAGAGAACCCGTGATTGTGAGTTTGGGGCTCTGGAGCAGAGAGGCAGCAGCACCTTGTCCTGCACTTTAGAGGGTATGTTGTTCTGGTGGGGATAGCAGAGATGGATGGAAAAACCTCAGAGGCAGCTTCCCTCAGAGCCCCTTGGTGCTGGAGCATCTTGGCCATGCTGCAAAGTGCTGTTCATGGTGTGCCAGGGTGGGGGCTGCCTCCTCTTTCTCTCCCTGCCTCTGCTCAGCAGAGATCTTAATATGTAATGTGAGATAGCAGAGTTGTGTGGCGAGTACCATGCATGCAGTGAAAATAGCAAAACTGTTTTTTTCCTTTCTGGTATCCTGCTAAGGAAGTGTCACTCATTTCATCTGGCGTTGTTTCACTGGTCCTGCTATGAGTGAAAGGAAATATAATGTGTGCATTGCACTAGAGGGGGAGCTGAAGGTCAGGAGTGAAATATGGCTTTCTGCTGCACTTGGTCTCTGTCTGAATGTTACCTACATTATCATCAGAGCTCACTGTCATAATAGGAAGACCTTGTCACAGAAGAGAGGTCACCTAGAAACAGGAAGAAAAATTGGGGGAAAAATACTAAATAAGATAAACTAAACAGAAGACCAGTAGGGTGCCCAAACTTCCTTTGTGTATGTTTGAAAGCAGTAAATTACCTGCAAAAGACATGCTTGTCCTCCAGCACCTGAAATCCCACTGTTGTCTTGGGCAGAGGTACCACTCTCCTAACTTGTGTAATTTTGTTATGAGCATCTCTCTACCAGTGCATCTAGCTTTGACCCCTGTGCTTTTGTGGTGGCTTTGATTTATAAACTCCAGTTACATTTTAGGGCAGTCGCCTTTCAGATATTCTTGGAAGAGGGGGTATATCACTGTTTTCATTAGAAAAGACCATGACAAAGAAATTTCACTATTCTGCCTATGCCCAAGGCTATGCATCAGACCCCTGCAATGTGCTCACCCAGCAGTCCAGCTGCAGGAGGACCTGGCAGCGAGGCTGATGTGTGCTGTCCTGAGCATTCCTCACTGCCAGAGGTAAATTCTGCTTCATATGTTTTGGAGGTCAGACCTGTCTACCCGCTCTGTGGCTGAAACTTTGGCCTAATTGCAGCACACAAGAGATTTTAGACACTAGTGTGAAAAACCAAGTACTGCCCTGGGTGTGCACTGTTTGCATACCCTCCAGCCACGCAATTAACAGCCTAATATTTGTGCATTTCCTCTTTCTTCTAAAGATGTCAAAGAGCTTTGAAAACATTAATTCATATTAACATGTTGCTAAAAACAAACATGTTTCCAGGCTTCCAGGCCTCTCCTCTCCTGACCAAAATTCAGACCAGTGATCTCCAAGACTCAGCTGTGGCTCAGAGGGATGTCAGGCTCTGAGCATGTCGACCTCGAGACTCCTCTGTTGACAAACATAATTAGATAGGATTACAAAGGTTTTGCGGTAAGTATCTGACAACTCAAATCTCCAGTCATGGAACGTCTCTGATTTGCAGTCAGTTCTTTGGAGATTCACCAGAGTTCAAGGATTTATCAGCTAATGCATAGATGTAAAGATTTTACTTTTCAGTTTGCTGGAAGAGTGCCGGCTCAGAGAAGCTTTTTTTACGTGAAATAAACCTAATTTTATGTTTCTTTAAAAAAAGAAGAAGAAGAAGAAGAAAAAAAACAAAACACCCCAAACCAAAAAACACTGCCAAAACCATAAGCAGGACAAATTGAGTTTCAGGATTTACTGTGATAGTGCAACTCTAAACCATTTTGATGGGTTTTATTCTCGTGTCAGATATTCTGGGAAAATAGAATCACCTAGATTGGAAAAGACCTTTAGGATCATCAGGTCCAACCATTACCACAGCACTGCCAAGGCCACCACCAAACCGTGTCACAGAGGGCCTCATCTACATAGGTTTTGAACACTTCCAGGGAAGATGATTCCACCACTTCTGTGGGAAGTGTGTTCCAATGCCTGATTACTCTCTCTCTCAAGAAATTTTTCCTCATATCCAAACTATACCTGCCCTGTCACAGCTTAAGACTGTTACCTCTTGTCCTGTCACTTGTTATCATTAGCAGGGATTTGGAGATGGAAAAGCAGTTGCATTACCTCAGTCAAGAGGAGCTAGCTGAGGGGGATCTTCGTGTATATTTCCTTTGGAAGGATGGTATTCAACCATTGAAATACAAAGCCAGGTACTGATAGGAGCATTAGCTTACATAAAATGCACTCTTTCATCTCATTTTAATTGTTACTCTGACAGTTTAAGCTTCTGTCTTAAGATGCTGTATCTTTTTTTAATGAAGAAATTACACACATACAGAAATCACATATTTACAGCATAGAACACCTGTTGATATATTTTTGGTCATTTTAACTGAATTTGGAAGTCATCATAAAGTGAGAAATACAACATTTCATTACACAATTACAGCTAATTATTTTAGAGATACGGTTTAAATGCAAGTTATCTTAAATTTATTGCTTATCTGACTGGAAAGATCTAAGCAAAACCTGAAAATCATAAACCCTTCCAGAACATTATATTTTATGCAGTCCAAAATGTGACACATGGGGTCTTTAATAATTCACTGCTTGTTAACATTAAGCAACTGTTAACATGCTCAAATAATTAGTTATGCTTGCTTGACATGTTTGCATCTTTAATAATTGATGCATTTATCTTAATTACTAGCAGTATTATGGTCGTAATATGCATCTTTTTTCTATCTTAAAATTTTAACAAAAACTGACTTTTTGCCAAAAATTATTATCCTCTAAGTTTTAATTACTCATTGTAATTAAATTGCGAGCTGCAGTATTTTATTAAAAATATCTTTCACAAAAAATATTTAATGGAAAAGAGGTGATTTGTTGTTTATGCATCACACTTAGTAAATATTTCATAAGTTTCATATTACCCTTTCAGAGCGGATATAAAAAACATTACATTCTTAATATAAGAGTCAATTTAAAAGCTGCTATAGTAGTCTTCATTTCTTGTCCCAAAGGTTTGCAAAAGTCAGTGAATAAAAGAAGACAAAAAAGCCCAAACAAAAACCATGGTGATGATTGTAAATAGGATGCCCACAGTGACAGGAACCAAGGTTGGAGACGTGATGCTGGTGAGTCCATAATGTATTTTCCAGTGGAATTAGTGTGACTTGAAATAGAGATACAGAAGTTGTTTCATTCTTCACTGTTCTTCTGATTCAACTTTTGCTTGCAGGCTGGTAATAATAATAGTGGCTGTACTTTGACTGTAATAATTTATTTATTGCAATGCTGGTAGAGATAGGGGTGAGCTTTGTGTCAACCAATTTAAAAGACCGTTTTCAAGGCCTTCTCATTGGTAGGACTGCCTGCTTTAGCTTAAGATGACTATTTCTGCTCTCAAAACATTGTGAAGGCAATTACCACTCTTGTGGAATGACAAAACTTGTTAATGGTGTCAAAGAATTCAGCTGCATCCCTGTTCCGGTGCGTGGTTGTGTTCCTCCCGAAGTGACCCACAAAGATGCTTGAAAAGGCATCAGCATATTATTGGCAGGAAATTGTCCATCTGAGAGAAGATAATGTTGTCCAAATTTTTAGAAATAAAACCCAAAACTTGTAAGACACTGTCTCACAGTGCCTCAGACTGAATGTCAGGGCTATGTTTAGCAAGTGACTAATGAGACCCCAGCTTGCCTCTGAGGTAGATGCCTTCCAAGGAGCTAATGTGTGAATCATGAAACAAAGGCAGCAAAAAGACTGCATTTTTAATGACAAAATGTACCTGGGAATAGATCTAGTTAAGGTGAGTCAGTAGACCTAAGTTTCAGAAATGTCCGATGTACCAGGCAGAGTGGGCAGAGGGAAATCATGGTTGAATCCGGAAGTGCCTCCTCTGAACCCTTGGCTTTGAAGTCTTATTTCAGAAAGTTTTAACACAAATGTGACCCTTTGCCAGAAATGCATCTTGAGATCAGGTGGAGAAGAAGGCTGATCTCTGATGCGTTGTGCAGAGTATACTGCCTCATTTCTCAAACAATTGGTGGCTTTTTTGGTTTGGCCTGCAGTAATGGAACTCTCACACTTAGTCCTCAGTTTCCAGCAGAGCCTCTGGTCCTTCAAGTTCTGCAGCAGCAACAGCACTGCAGTGAAGGTTTGAACCTATTGAGAGTCTGAGAGAGCTAGGCTTGTTCAGCCGGAAGAAGAGAAGGCTCCAGGGAGATCTTAGGGCAGTTTCCAGTGCCTAAAGAGGCTGACAAGAAATCTGAAGAGAGGCTTTTGAAAGGTGCATGTAGTGATAGGACAAGGGGGAACAGCTTTAAACTGTCAGAGACTGAGATGAGCTATTAGGAAGTTCTTCCCTGTGAGGGTGGTGAGGACCTGGCACAGGGTGCCCAGAGAAGCTGTGGCCGCCCCATCCCTGGCAGTTTTCAAGACCACGTTGGACGGGGCTTGGAGCAACCTGCTCGAGTGGAAGGTGTCCCTCTCCTTGGCAGGGGGGTGGAACTGGATGAGCTTTAAGTTCCAACCCAAACCAGTCTGCGATTCTATGATTCTATTATAATTGGACATAACAAAAGTAATAGGATGTTCAGTCCCCAGGAATTGCTTAAACTATTCTGTGAGAACAGCTGGCAGGCGGGCAGGGCTGTGTTCCTGTCTGCTGGGGGGTACAGAGCTGGGTGGCACACACCCACCACACACAGGAATGATAGAAAAACAGCAACAGCCACCCTTCTGGCTAACTCTTCCAAATGCACTGTACAGTCTTAATCCACCCTGCTTCTTCTGACGGATTTAGAAGGCTCTCACTATTACAAAGTCCTCATGTCCTTGACCTGGTGTTTTTCAAAAAACCGATTTCTAGTATGATTTTAGACTTAAATAAAAATTTACTCATCTCTTATTTATTAATCATTTCTTCTGTGGGTGTATCTTCAGATTTCAGTGATTGATTTACGTGGCCAGATGGATGCATCTTTTTCCCACTGTCTTTCAGTCCAGCAGAATCCATGCATGCTATGCAGTACCATGGGCTTGAACTTTCACTTAATATGCACTATTGTACGTAAATTCTGAATACTGTTCCTTCTTTGGAATGAATGGTATTCAGATGTCAATCCTTGGATGTGGAACAATTTTATTTTTTTTACCTCTCGACTAGTAAACAAGCCATTTCTTTCAGCTTTAATAGGAAATCATCAGTGTCGCAGGAGGAGGTCCTCTTCATGTCCTTCAGGTTTTTGCTCCAAAAGCCTTTGCGTTTTCTGTCACCACATAATGTGTTGAAGCTCGTTAGCTGAAGCCAGAAATAAAGGGTTGTCATAGAAGTTTGCTGTGGGGAAAGCAATCGGTAGTCTACACAGGCATTTACACTGACATATGCTAACACCGTAAAAATATTTGCATATGGTATAGTAGGGTCAGCGTTCCCGGATCTGGGAACCATGAGAACAAAGACCATGAAGAGCTGAGAGAGGTTCTGTGGAAAGAGCTGGAACTGTAATAACGTAATATAGAAACTTGTTTCTCAGCAGTATTGTATGCAAGGGTGCATGTAGGCATATGGCATCTTCCTGGTCTCCGATAGTTGAATGTTAATCTTTATCCAGATGATGTAAACACTTGCAATGACAAGTGTGCGTCTGGCAGAGGAGTGGAAGTCTCAGAAGCAGAAGGTTCCTGAAGCCCATGTGAAGCTAAGCGGGTGGCAGTATAGGGGGAATCCAAATGAATGTCCCAGCTGAGGGACTGGCTTCAGGGCAGCCACATAGGAGAGAGGTCTCCAAGAGCCCAGGCAAGAGCTCACACTTCATTAGGCACCAGGAAGCCTCACCATGGCATGTACAGTCACAAGAAATCAGCTTCAGAAGTTTGCCAAGTCAGGAAGTGAGTTTTTTTGCATGTAAGATCTGTGTTATTTCTGTGTGAAATGGTATAGAGCATCCCACCAGTGAAGAGGCTGTGGGCGATCAACAGTGGATGTTTGGAGGAGAGTATTGCTATGATGCGTTCGTGTTTTAAGTTTCTGATGAAAGAAGGTACAATGCAGAAGCAGCTTTTTGTGGGGTCTGGCTTGCTTCTGTCATCCATTTCTGTTGGGTTTCTGCCTTCATAGGATGTTAATTTCTAGTTTTCTTAATTTTTAAGTCTTGACATTGACTCCATCTCTAGCTTTGATTTACTAAAAGCACAAGAAAGGCTGTCCTGAATGCTGCCATCAAATCAGGAGTCAAGCTTGCCGAGTGCTGTTCTCTTGCACTCTGCTTTGTAGTGGAAATTACCAAACAGTGCTGTGAGCTGACCTCTGCCACAGGAACCCCTTCTGAGCTAGCATGTTCTGCACTTCATTTCCTAATTTTTTCAGAATCTGAATATGAGGAAAAGTTTGGACACAGCTGTAGCATCTTGATTGTATGTTTTATTTAGAAACCTTAGGACTGGCTTCCCATGACCTGCAAGAGCCATCAGGGACACTCTGACTCCCTTGTGTCGCCCCAAAGCATGTGTCCTCTTGGGACCAGCCAGCCATGCTGCATTCACTCTGAAGTAGTTTGCCCAAAATTCCTTGTGATGCCTTGTTCAGTGGTGCTGGTGAGGAAGCGAAGGAGCTCCTTACATACAGAAGTGTGAGTGCAGAAGCAGGAGGTGGAGGAGTGCCTGGCAATGACAGCAAGCACCAATCTGCATGTACATGAATTTCCAGAAGAGGGCTTGGCTTTCAAAACGTTGCCCACAGAAATACAAATAGTTCCATACGAACTCTATGATTTGCAAAATATACATGTGAGTTTTACAGTATTTTCAGTATGAACATGTTCCTGTTTATGACCTAGAATATTTCAACAGTGAGTTAAGTTATTTCTAGCTTGCTCAGGGTTTTGACATTTGTAAGTCTTTGCTCGATCATTGGAGTATCTTTAAAGGCTTATTAATTCAAGGTATCCCTTTCTCCACTTAAAATAAATTAAAAAAAACCCCTTCCTTTTAACGAGATTTCCATTTATTCAAAATTATTATTTAAAATCCTAAATTAGCATTCTGCACTTCAGTCCTGACAGTGCCATTACATTTTATACTAAAAGAGTTTAGTTAATTTTAAATTATTAAACCACATTGGCTGCATAAAGTGAGCATCTTTCAGCAAGTTTCTGTAGTTCGAGTGCATTCCAGTTGACTACATGTGCAAACTTTAGTCAGATGTTTTGCCTATGTTGCTTTTTATCCTTATATGTAGCAGTTACTATTCTGGATTTCACTGTCTGATCTGTAAAGTTAAATGGCAGCTGAACACACCACCAGCAGTATAGAGAGCAGCCTGTCCTGGGCAATGCATCTCTTTAAACTGAAGACAGAGAAAATCAAAGAAATAATAGTAAGTCTTCTTTTCTGAAAGAAAACTTATAAAGCCTATGATATAAACTTCCATAGGGGACTAATTTCTTCTGTCAACAATATGTATTTGCTTTACATTTTAAGAAGTTTTTTCTTAATAATATCTTCCAATCAAAATTTTATTTTGATTTTCAAAGATATTTACTTCCTTTCAGTTGTTACCTGGCATGACTTAGGCAAAATTCTGACTTACTTTTGCATGGATTAGTGATGAAAATTTCTTCAGGCATTTAACTGGAGAATCAGCTGCAAAGCTACTTAGAGAACGACATGTAGTAGATAAGAAAGTCTTTGCATAGGTGAGATCTAATACACAGTTCTAAGGAAACAGAAGACTTTTTGACAGCAAAGGAGCATAGTGAAGATGAAAATAATGTATGGAAAACGGGGCAGAATATAATGGGAAGTATAGTTACTTTTAAAATGGAAGTTACACTTCAAGGGCAGTATGGATATCCAGCAATGAGCAGCGTCTTAAAGCACTTCAGGTGCAATTGGCTGCAAGCTCTAGATCTGCTTTAATTATTTTTTGAATTGCAAACTGAGATCATTTACATGCTTTGCTGATTTACTTGGCTCCTTAAACCTGAGCTGTGCAGTTTGGGTTTTACAGATTTATGAAGTGAAACAATAGACTAATATCACATTAATTTAATTAACTTTAATTTTAAATGCCTTGCAAGAGCAGCTGACAAATATAACATCTGCAAGACATTTTAGCAGATCATGATGGCTTCTTGTGCACTCTTGTCTTCATCGTGAGAAAACATCTTGTTAGCATGAAAGGCCCCTTACTACTTTAAAAGAGAGAGTATCTTGTTTATACAAAAGGTTTGCCTTGATTGCCTGGCTGTCATTTCACAGGGAAAGAAAACAGCAGAAGTGGTGATTGAGGGTCTGATATAATTTTAAAATCTGCACGGCTCCACAACAATCTCATTCAAACATGAGTGGCACTGGTGGTTTGTCATATGTTTAGAATATCCCAGCTCCTGGCCAGCAGTAGCTTTGGGAAAGCTGGTGCCCGCTAAGGGTCCGCATTAATGGTGAAATAAACACCAGGCTGGTATGTGAGGATGGTCCCAAAAAGGAGGGCAAATGTGGCACTTAATCTTCCATCTGAAGTTTTCTTAAAGATAAACAGTCTAAAGAAAATTCTGACTATCCAAAATCAGTCATCCCGTGTTCAGCTGTCCCATTATTGTTTCAGATTTAATGTCAACTACTAAATAGAGAGCAAAGTAGTTTTATATGCATATGAACATATATATCTAATGTCTGAAGAGGCCCATTGTCTTGTCTAACAGAAAGGTATGAGCACTAAATATTTTGAAGAATATAGTCAATTCCAATCATGGTTCAGTTTACAGAAGCAAGCTGGAAATACCAAAGATATGGGCACAATCCACATATGGACAATCAAGAAGATAAAGGCAGAAAGGTTGCATAAAGCCAATGGTTTATTCACATGCACTTTACATCATACATATATATTTAAATATTAATAGCACTGTATGAATATTCATCTATGCTTGATATTCATTTATACACAGAAGTTTACCACCAGTCCCTTTAACTTTTGGTGCCACAACCACTGTTCAAAGGGCTGTGCTGCCATTGTTGCTGCAAAACGTTTACATTTATCTGCTGTAAAATAGGCTGAATGGCACCAAAGAGTGTCGTGTTTAGTTTTAAAATGCCACAAATAACAGATTTATAGATTTTTTCTAAATACATTATTTTAGCTTGACAGCATTAATCATTCATGCTTCCTTCTTTCATTTTTCTACCTGCAATGGATTATTGAAACAGAAAATAACAACGGGAAAGGCTACAAGCAGTATCAAAATGTCAAGTTTGTACTTACAGTTGTATGTGCGTAGACAGGGTCAAGAGCCTCAATTATTTGTATATGTACACAGTGGTACTACATGAAAGGTTATGTCACCTGCAGCTATTTTCTTGCAGATTTAAATAGGACTGATATTCAACTCCACAGTCAGCCACTGACATGGAACATAGAATTGTAAAATACTACGAACTCTCATGTCAGGACCTAAAATATGAACTGGGTGATTGCAAGGTGTAGCTGTGGGCAATCCTATGTATTGTAGTGTAAGTCCTTTAAATTACTTTGTGTTATCCCTGACCCGTTCTTTTCATTTAAGTATAATCTAGAAACAACACGTAAGCACTTTGCAGGAGGAAGAAAACCCCTTGATATTGCCTGTTTTTGCAGTAGTCCTTGCTTGCGTTTTGAGGGCATCTGTGTATTTTGGTTTTGGCTTGGTTTTCTTTTGTTTGTTTGATTGTTTTTTTTAATACTTCATATTTCTATGAATCCACACAGGTATAATAACTTTAAAAAATCCAAGACCACATCTGGCACATTAATGGAGTGCAAGTCTTATATCAAAACTGACACCAGCAGTATTTGGAGTAGGATGTGTGGTGGAGCTAATCAGTATATTTTCACAGTGGAGGGAGGAGAAGAGGAGCTAATCAGTAGATTTTTGCTGGTGATTTGCTTATTTAAGTTATAGTTAGAAAAAAAAAAAAAGGAGGAAAAAGCATTAGTATGGAGTTTTCTTGACCAAGCTCCTTATGGGTAATCGTCACTGTTTTGAAAGGTCAGCACAAGACCTACTGTCAGAAAGTCTTATTTTTGAATAAGTGATTGATATAAAGGTACTCTATATCTTTAAAGCAACCCTCTAATCCAGCAGTAATGATCATATATATCGATAGATTTGTACATCATTGATGTATGACAGCATGAGGGACACAGTTCAAGTTGTAAATTCAGATTTGGCATTTATATCTATGAATTCTTGAAGGTAACTTGCTACTTCCATATCTTAAGACTTTTATGGCAGAAAAAAATGTTATTGATGGTCCAGTAGTAAAGCATCTATGTACTGTTAGTCTTGTTTTGATTCAAAGTATTTATAGCTAATGATATAATTAGCACTGGGAGATAACTATCTTATCAGACAAGAACATTTTAAAGGATAAATAAATAAATGGTCAGAAATAACTTCAACCTCTCTGTCTCTAGACTGGAAGTTCAAACCACGTATGTATACTGAATTAAGAAGATTATCATTGAAAACTCATTTGAGACATACTATTCACTTAGCAATCATGCTAATGCATCTTGCCAATTTTTACAGTTCCATCACTAGAAAATTCTGTTCATTTTAGCTTTTTATCAAATCTGAAAATACAGATTTCACTGTCTCAAAGTACACTGAAAGTGAATTAAGGCATTAAGTATCGCTGAATGAATCTGTTTTTCTGAGCTTAGTACTAATACAATAGATGGTCAGGAGGACTGAAAGATGGAACAGTGGGTGCTCACAGTCTGTCATCACAAGACAGATGCCTTCAAAATGTGGAGGGCTGAGAAGCACTTCTGCATGGCTTTCACCCTGTTTGAATGGGTTCTGCAGCCAGTATTCTCTGGCGGGTTAATTTGGCTCCATGCTGACTCTGGAGAAAGTTTAACATGGAATATTTTTCCATATGCCTTCTTTCCTTTCTTTCCACTTTTTCTGCAAGAGCAGGTGCCATGAGTCATATTAAAAATATCTTAATATTAGGGCAATACTGATTGACCATGAAGAAACCTACTCATAATAGTCAGTATTCTCCAAGTAATAATATAAGTGAATAATATTTTACAGTCACTTTGCATCAGTCTCTTTTTCCAGGTCCAATACATCCACATACAGTTAGAAAAGACTCCTCCAAGGCAAGTTATTTATGGGTTCATCCCAATTCCCCTCTTTAGATTCTGTAAACAAATCCAATCACTGGCTGTTTAACATTTTTATTACATAAATTCCAACATGCAATAGAACATTACTGGGTACTGCTAATAATTGTGTGCATTTCAGATGTATTCTCTTTTTGTCACAAAACCCCTTAAACCATATTCTAATAACTGTGTATAAGATATAATTGGTAAGAAGCATCACATTCAACAACCAGGAGGAATATCTCTGTAGTGCTTTTTGTTGCTCCTGTTTTCATCCAAGTAACCACCAGACATTTCAGTTCCTTCAAGGAAAAACAATCCATGTCTCCTGTGATAACCCAAATGTGCAGACACACTGATAAATAAGATACATTTACAATTCTTTTATTACTGCATTCTATGACAAGATAAAATAAACAGTATTTTGGGGAACATTACAACTTATAACAAAGCTAAGCTACTGTCCAAAGATGCTGAAAAATTCCAGTATAAATGCACTTTATTTTCGGCTGGCTCATGGATGATTAGGGCATCCCAATGCTTTGACAATTTTCATATAACACTATGAAGAATTTCATGATTTCCCTTCATTTTACTGCTGCTGCAAGCTCAATACATCTTTTTCTAGTAAAAATTATACAAATCTATGTTTTTTACTCTTTTCACCATAAATCCTTGAGATAGTTTCATACATGTTAGCTACAATCTTTCTTCCCCCTGCCACCCCTCCCTAGAGTTCAACCAGCAAAACCTCAGATACATTGCACAGAAGAGGAGCGGAACAGAAGGAAACATCACTTTGGTGAGATTTTAGTAATTTCTATTTATAAATATCTACCTGTATTTCTTTTACATAAACAATAGTGAAAGACCAGGAAAAGGTTGGGTCATCAACTGGCATCTGTTTCTCTGCGTGAGATGTCTCAAGAGAAGAATATTTACTGAGCAAACATGAGTTACATGATGGACCATAATGTAGAGTTTTCAAATTGTCTTGGCAGCTGTTCACCTGTTGAATAGCTCTGTGACATTCTGAGGAATTATTTGCTTGATCTTGTCAAGGCAAAAGAAAGAATTTTGATATATACAGAAAGCCAGCTATGCTTTTCTCTTTAATAACCTCCCTTCACAATATACACATTTGTGAAGCCTGACTTTACTGATGAGAAGGGACAGGCAGATCTTTGGCCTTAAGAGTTTGTCTCTGCCTTTGTTTTAGAGGACTTTCTTTGGGTTAGATCTCTGATTTTTCTTGCTCCGGTTACCCTCAAGATAATCCCTTTGGTCCCTTTTATTACACATTACAATATGTATAAATCCATAGTTGTATAATGGCAAACATCAAACATCATTTGAAATAATATTTCAGTGTAAAAAAGAGTCGGTATCACTAAGGTCATTATTTTTGTTCATTTATTTGATTACTCTTGACAATACATTCATCCCAGTAGGCTGGCTTCTATGAGTTTGTTGATCCTCCTTTTAGAAGGGAGACAGAGAAGTAGCACCTAAATCTCGTGTGCTGTCTCCATTCCTTCCCACTTGCCCAGCTCTCACTGACCAGCCAGCTGAGACTCATTGATAGAGCCTGTACATGGGTCTGGCCCCCAGCCTCCACCCACATTGGTAGTGGTGGGAGGGCATGCGGGAACTAAAATCCAAATGCAACTTAAATATTCTTAAAAAGCTGGAAATCCGACCAGAGCTCATTACCTTTAGTGTTATTCTCTGCTCTGCTCCTCTTTAATTTTACCACCTGTTGTGTAAATTTTTATGAGGAAAGGCTAGCAAAAGAAGTAAATATATTTTTCAGTGTGCCTCTGCCTGCCATTCCCTCTGTTTTGCTATTACACATAGGAGTTTATTCTCATTTAAAAATTCTATTTACTGCCCTCTTATGCTTCCTTTATCTCTGAATTTACTTTTTTATGTGCTCTGAATATTTGGGCAATAAAGCTTTCTTTGTATGGGTCACAGTTTTGTGGCATAAAAGCAGCAGAAGAAATGTAGGTGCTTGTGGCCTACCCCAGTCAGTAAGAAGTTTTGCATGCAAGGAATAGTTACGGTGTTTTGAAAAACAAACAAATAAAAAAATAACTAACACCACAGTTGAAGAGCCCAATCCCTCTAGTGGAGTGCCTGTTCCAGGGGTAAGTGCTATCTATGTTATGCACTCAACTTACCATAACTTCAAAAGACATTCGGAGCACAAAATACATTTTACTGTTTTATGCTTTAAAAATTTAATCCAGATTAAGTCTGGAAAACTGAAGCAAAACTCCCAGTGGAAAGGGATTTGCACTTACAGTCTGTGGTCCTGAAGCTGAGCTGTGTAAGTCCTCAGAGATAGTGAGTGTCCAAAAAGCTGATAGATGTCATTTTACAAGACCATGACCCTGCAACTGAGTCTGATATACTGAAAATAACTTTTTGAAATGCACCAAAAAGCTTTTCTCCTGTCCCTGAGCTATGTTTTGGATCCAGACTGGCTCATAAATTAGGTATGCGCTTCTGATGATTTGAAACATGCAGTTTGCATGTGGAAAACTCTCAAAAATTACATTTATAATTTTGACAAATAGCTATGTTTTGTTCTCTCTGCCCTGAGTTAGGGCACACTATCGCTCTTTGTTTCAAGCAACTGACTGAAGTATTAGTAAGGTTTTCTTTCCATTTTCCTAGAACTCCCCAAGGTCTATAGTTTTCTTTGCGGAAACAGTTGCCATTAAATATGCTGTATGTCAATGCAGCAGTGAGGTGGTTAATTTTGACTGAATATTATGCTATATAACCACTTGGCATTTAACTTGAAAAATGACTTTCTGCTTCACCTGTCAGCAGCCCAGTTCTCATCAAATAAGTGAGTGAGAAAAATTTTAAAATTTCAATTTCCTGATGCTATTAGACACTACTTCTTCCATACTTAAACAGTTTAGCAGTGAATACCAAAACATGTACATGTTTTGGTATTCATACCATGCATCACACTACATTCTATTACAATAGCTTTTTTGTTTAAAGGGTAAAGAGATGCATGGATCTTTATCTTGGGGTTAGGAAAATGTATTGCAGGAACATGGCCAATCAGGTTTCTGAATAACTTTGTAACATAGTACCATAACCCTGATGCAGTGCAAGGAATTTAAAATACTAGGTGCCTCCACAGAAAGAAAGCATTCTAGATGGAGACAGCATGTACACTGATCTTATACTGTGCTTCCTCAGAAAGCTGGTGCCTCTTGCAGTATTTGTCTACTTTATCCTTTTGGCTGCCAGACAAATTATTCTTATAAATCATGCAAAATACTTTTTTGTATTTTCAGTATATTTTAGAGATTAAACCCATTGTCATTTTGAATTAACGGCAGGTTTCCTTTGCTTCTGTTTCCAATACAAGATCAATTTTCACTGATGGTTAATACATCCCCGAACAGTAAGAAAACTTCGTTGACAGACAGAAGGCACAAATGAGATTTCCCCATTTAATTTTCATTTTTTATGCTACTTCACACAGTTTTCACTTTACCACTAGTAAGTCTGGAGACATTTTACTCAGGTGGAAAAATGCATCATCTCTGCTGTATTTCCCTTTATTCTTTGACATTAGTTTTTATTACACATTACAATATGTATAAATCCATAGTTCTATAATGGCAAACATCAAACATCATTTGAAATAATATCTCAGTGTAAAAAAGAGTTGGTATCACTAAGGTCATTATTTTTGTTCATTTATTTGATTACTCTTGACAATAGACTCAGTAGTGTGGGTTACAGAACAGTATGGACAGTTTGCAGCATTTACTGTTTTAAAAATAGGTGTACAGAAGTCAGGTGGTACTTTGAGATCCAGGGGTGAGAATTACATGCTGGGATTTTAAGTCATGCCTATAGTTAAAAAAAAAAAAAAACCAAGAAAAAAATAAATGTCAGCTAAATTCTACTACTTTCAAGAAATACCATGTTATGGATTGGATTAATCTGTCTAGTATTTCTACTTTATTATAGTGTAACTTTGCTAAAATGATGAAAGTTGAGCGAAGTGGCATAAACCCCAGCCATGAATCGGTCCCAAAAGCCATGGATGCATAGCTGCCAGGTGTTTTTCAAGTGTCTCTATTCCTGGTAACGCTCTTCAGGGGTTTTAGAGTTTCCAGCAATGGGTGTTTTCTCAGCCATCAGCAAGGTGTCCTGAAGCTGTGAAGAATGGAGGAGAGGAGCCCTGGCGCCTGCCCCCACTTGAAGCTCCATGGGGCCTTTGATGCACGTTTGTAGGTACAAAACCGCATCTGGGAGGGAGCACAGTCTATTGAACTTTTGTTATAAATTTCTAAGAATGCAAGGTTGTATGTGAGTCAGAAAATTAAATGTACCTTGTACTGTGCAGGGATAAGTATGGTGGTTTAGTGACAGTGACAATAGAAACACCATGCCCTTAGGGTTGATTACAGTTATGCTCTCAAATTTACAAGAATTACTATTTAATGAAACAGCAGTAGACACTTCTAACCTGTGGGTAAATTAGTAGACTGCTTGCATAATGTTGGGTAGTTATTAACTTGATGTCATTGCCCTCGATTTACTCTATGGTCATGGAGCAGGCTTTGCCCTTCTTCTCCATCCCTGATGGCACAGAGACGGAGTGCACAACATCCCTAGTGGTGGCCTTATTTTTCCTCACAGAAGTGACTGCTCTGTTTTCCTAGGCTGAGAAATATGGAAACTCATCCGCAGTTGTGGCATTCTCTGTGTAAAGAAAGGCATATTTTACTATGCTGGTAGAAATAAGTTTGGGTCTGGTTTTTTTTTTTTTTCCTTCAGCATATAAATATACACACATTTAGAATTATGTTTTATAGGATCTGCACATAAGCAGTGTGTGGCTCCATATCCTACAGGCAGTTACCTCTGCTGCTGGCTGTGATTGGATGTCATATCCATGCAGTGGTTTGAGCTCCTAAATCCTCAAGGAAAGAGTATGAGCTCCACAACCAGCCCCTTCAGAAGACCATCTCTCATAAAACAGAGAGAGGCTTGAAAGTTGCATCTTCTGATGTCAGCTGGGTGCTACAACGTTGATGGGTATGTTAGGTTTGTGAAGCTGTTGGATGATGGCTTCTGGAGTCATTGTTTAACCTGTGCATAGGTAGGTTATATGATAGCTGGATGCTGTGTGTTTCCCAAGAGGTGATAGGAGTCCATTTGGCTGTGACCACTGGAAAGAGCAAAAGCAATGAGGAGAAATTTATCAGTTGTCTTCAAATCAGTCCTGGGGTCAGGGCGGAATGTGACTCTTTTAAGCAAAACAGAGAGAGCAGTAAGTTTAAGAAGCATGGTGCAAAAATCACTGAACCTATCCCAGGCAAACTTGTTGGCCATGAAGCAATGTCAGTGTGGTGTTGCACCCATGCCAAGCTGCTCTTCTGAGAGGCCGCTTCATGAGCACTAGCCTTGCACTGCCCAAAGTATAGCCAGGCATGCAGCCGGGTGCTGTTCCCGCTTTCCCAGGGGCTGTGGGGCTTGCCAAAATAACGGTGCATATGCAGGTATATCCTGTGGAGGCCTTTGGAGGGATGGTAATGTTGTAAGACTTGTCAAAGTCTAATTAGTTGCTCACAGAAGAGAGATTTCAATTTTTTGGCTGAATCTTTTTGTTTGGAAGGATCCCAAACCCCTGCTTCCTGGGAGCCTGCTTTAGCTGTTGAATCTGCAAAGGGCTGCTCCATGGGATGACAGGTTTTATTTTTTTTAATAATACTCTGCTTTAAAATGGGACTTCTTTTCCAAGGTTAAATAAATGATAATTAGAGTTGTGGTTATTATAACCCAATTGGTTGCATGGGATTTCCTTGCTGACCTCCCTCCTGGTACCACCAAGGGGAGTGAGTTCATGTATCACAGCAGAAAGCTCACGAGTCCCCTTGAAGTGTTATGAAAATTGCTGTTTGTGGCTGTTTTGTTTCTGAAAGACAAATTCTGTGCAAAAGGGAAGAGACAACATGTGGGGCGTTGCTGCCCTGACATGGTGCTGCTGTGGCAGAGCAGGTCAGTGCATCAGGACCTGTACACTTGGTGAGAACGTCACACAAGCATTAGCCAGCCCTGTCTACTCCTGCTCTGCAGCCAGGAAGAAATTTAGATAAAGAAAGGCACAAATATCCTTTTGCAAAACCCCAAGTATTGGGACTTACTAGTCCCACATGCTCTTATTCATTGAAACCACAAGACTAGCACTCCTGTTTTCACCCCAATGCCTGTTGATGGCTCAAGTCTCAGAGCCTCATGGTGTGAAGGAGACCACCCTCAGGGTAGAAGCCCCCAGGGCTGCTATCCATGGATTCAGCTCATGCAAGATCCTAGGAGATCAAAAGATACTTGGTCTGGCCTCTCAAACTTTCAGCTGGAAGGAAAATGGTTATAACTGCTCTTAGTCTCTCTCAGTGCAATAAAAAAAGGAGAAAGACCGTATCTGCTGTCATTCGTTAACATCTCATCCTTCACACATTTCTTTAATCATTGAAGGTTATTTGCAAATTTTTAAAAATGCTTTCTCTTCCTTCAGGAATTTTTATATTGGGTTTTATAGAAGGTTTATAATAGAGAAAATAACAGTTTGGATGAAATTCTGGGAATTCTGTAGTGCGCTTCTGCATGATAATCATTATGAGATTGCTTCCCCACTGCTTGCTTAATGCAGCTGTCCAAGTTTTGTATTTACTGGGAATCCAATTTGTTGTAAGAAATTAACAAAACAAATACTTAAGTACTATGCCGAACCTATCGTAAAGTTTTTATTCATTTTGGTGAAAAGGAAAAAAAGCATTAGAATGCTCATGAAACAGCTTTTAAGGATACATTTATGAAATTGAATCCCTACCAAAATAGTTCACTCATGTTAATACAGATGCTGTATGGCATTCCAGTAATTATTCTACTGTTTTGTCTCAAAACTGTGTGGAACTTTGCTGTGATCTATTGCCTGCTCAGAGAGGCAGGCTGGCTGCTTGGTTATAGTAATAATGCTTCTGCACCACAGAGGTGCTGATGAGAGCTCTTTGGTCCTCAGGCACAGTTGCAATACTTACGCTCCTCACAAGGAAGGCCCCAGCACTCACAGGACTGCTGTGTCCTCCCATGTTTTGTTGTAGCCCAGCACATGAGGTGATATCTGTGCTCTTCAGAGCAGGTACTGCATTAATCCCTGTGATCTTGGTCATGGTGGCATTGGTCCTCTGAAAGTCCTTTGTTGAAAAGCACAGGGGAAAAAAACTAGGTCTTTCCTATGCTCCTGGTCACAAGGAGCGCTGAACATCTCACACTGGACATTCCAGCTCACTTCTCTCTCAGAGCAGCCTCTTGAAAATTTCCTTCCTCTAGCTCAGTTGTGACAAAATTTGGAGTTGGAAGATAATACCTCATAGCAATTCCTGCCAAGTTTTGTTTAGAATAAACAGGACATCCTGGATCTCACAGCCCCCCATACCACAGCGTGAGTCTGCAGGATTATAGAATCACAGACTTGTTTGTGTTGGAAGGGACCTTAAAACTCACTCAGATCCAACCCCCTGCCACAGGCAGGGACACCTTCCACTCGAACAGGTTGCTCCAAGCCCCACCCAACCTGGCCTTGAACATTGCCAAGGATGGGTGCTGTGGTTTAAGCCATAAATCAGCCACGCAGTTTGTTCAGTCACTTCCCCCTCCTTCTTCCCTTTGCTCCTGGAGGGATAGGAAGGAGAATCGAAAGAATGCAACTCCCACAGGTTGAGATAAGAACAGTTTAGTAACTAA
>JANRGW010008428.1:0-17369 GCA_024733675.1 Psilopsiagon aymara | reverse complement strand
TGAGCCTCATGCTCTGCCAGGGAGGAGGGGGAGCCGGGAGGAAGCAGAGACAGGGCACCTGACCCAAACTGACCAAATAGGTATTCCATACCACAGCATGTCATGCCCAGGAGGCAGAAGCGGAGGAAGCAGAGACCCGGAAGATTGATTGGGTGCATGGCTTGGTCAGGCTGAGTATACTTGGTGAGCTCTTGCATTCTCTTACCTTGTTTTTCTCTTGTCATTATTATTATTGGTGGTAGCAATAGTGGTTTGTGTTATACCTTAGTTATAAACTGTTCTTATCTCAACCTGTGGGAGTTGCATTCTTTCAATTCTCCTTCCCATCCCTCCAGGAGCAGTGGGAAGAAAAAGGGGTGAGTGAACAAACTGCGTGGCTAATTTATGGCTTAAACCACGACACCCCATTTTCATTCCCGCTACAATTCTTAATGTGTTCTTTTTACCTCAGGTTGACTACTCTTGTTTATACCTTTTTTCAAAACTGTGACAAGAATGTGTTTCTTGTACACTAAGAATCAAGTTATTGTACAAGCTTATTAATGCCAGAGTGACCACTTGCCTTGCAGCACTGTATAAAACTACATAGAAAAAAGAAAAAACAGAAATAAATATCTAAGAATGAGTTGTTAGCTGTCCAAAGTATCTTCCCGCTTGCCACAGATAATAGCAATTTGATTGGACTTTATCATGTATTTATGTTATGGAATGACAAATTAAATGTTCAGACAGCCTTTAACTGTTAAAACGACAGTCAAGATTAGCTTATGTTGCAGAAAGGTCCAGTTACCTGGTGAGACAACGCAGCTGCACTTCATATTCTGCCCATACTGCAGTAGCATGGCCAAAACACATGCATATGCTATCAGCCAGCAAATTACTTAATTCTTCTACCTGGGAAATTATTTAATTCTTCTACCTCTCCCTTCTTCCAGCTTTCTATGGGTTTCTTTGAAACACTCTTCCCAATGGAAAATTTAGCATTAACTTTAGAAGTTCCTTAAATCTGTTTGATAAGGTAAATCCTAGCACATCTTGCTGAACTATGCAGGTTTTTTATTGTTGGGGGTGGTGGTGGTGGGGTGGTGTGTGAAGATTTTATTTTTTAATTTAGAGGATTTTGTAGTCTCTAATACATCGATTTTGGACCACGAGCATTCTAATCTCTTTGTAAATATCTTTCCTTGATTGACAGCAGTGTGTCTCAAGAGACACTGGGAGCTGTAGTCTCTTATTTAAGAGTTTTGCACCCCTGTCTTCTCAAATGTCATTTCTGAAAACATCTATCACAAGGCACTGTCATTGGACAAATAAAGGACCTGCATGATAGCAGTTCAGACACACACAGACTCTGTTTCAATGACAGGTCCTGCTGTTGGCTACTTGATATAGTAGAAGAGTTCAGATCTGTCAATAGATGCAGAGGGAAGGACACAAGACAGCATCCGAAATGGCACTGCACATGCACAGTGGATACAGGAGAGCTGTCTGTATGGAGTAAGCGTGGATTGCAGCAGAGATAGAGCTCCTAGGGAAATGATAACATTTGTTGAAAGGGCAAGAGAGACATCCGCTCACAGATCTTGCACATGGTTAGATGTGCATCAGTGCAGTTCATGCATTATAACAATTGTGTGCTTATTTTCAAGCAAAGCACTGTGCTTTCTTTACAGGCTTTGTAAAACTTTTTACAGTTTTTTTTCCTGTTGTGTCTGTTGTGGTTGTTGGGGTTTTTTTGTTTGTTTGGTTGGTTGGTTTTTGTTGTTGTTTCTTGTAACTTTAAACTTTAAAGAGAAAAGTAGTTTTCTGCTTCAGTATTGCTCTTGGTTTTATCCAGTAGACCTTGCCTAATAGAATAGCTAGGAAAAAAAGCAATAGGGGAAAGGAGTGGGCTTTCCTTACAAAACAGCTAAGGGTAAAAGTCAGTTTGGGGAGGTTTTCAAAGACACTGTGAGCCATAAATAATTCTCCCATGCTTTGTTCCCACAGTAATGAAAGGAAGGTAAGTCCCTACACCTGAAGGTTCTGTCTTGATTTTCACTGAAACCTGAGATCACAGTCAGTGTCAATTTTTACAGCATTTAGAAGCATTTTAAGCACACAACAATGGAAATATAGGGAGACATTGCCGTATCCTAAAACAGTAAACAGGCTGGATATTCTCATGATGTGACAGTGAAAGTAGCAAAACAGAGATAATGGCATGAGGAAATACCACAATCCAAGATGTCAACACGTTTAACTTAGTTTGAGCATATGATCCTCTGCACAAAGTTCTGAGGTGTTATTTTTGTTCGGTACAAGCTGTGTTGTTATAGCTATCTTAAGGAAGATAGTTATAGTTATCTTTCTTGCACAGAAATACATTTGTTATATATACATACAGTTTCTTCATAAAAAGAAAAAATAAAGAGGATATGGAATACTGAAAAGATCAGAAATATGAACTGAATAGGATTGGTAATTAGGAGTCAATATTGCGCTTTTGCCTAATGCTAATGTTTTTTTTTTGTGTGGTTTTGAAATAAATTCTTAAGCCAAAAAAAAAGAAAATGATACATGGTAGCATCCTTAGACAAAAACCTGTAAAAACCCACTGATTTTCCTCCCCCTTAATGTTTACAGGATGCTTATCTGCAGTTACATTAGAAATGACTGTACTGTCCTTGGAATCACCCTGTAAAAGTTTGCCATTTGGGTTAAAATTTTCAGGCTCAGTAGTGTCATTTAAGGGCTCATGTTTCAAAGAGAGCTAAAGGAATATTTCTCACAGATCACATAATGTATTTTTGGAACTTTCACCTTTAATTAATAGTTTATAAGTTGCTTTGAGCTCCTTTGGTGAAAAAATGCTACAGAATGTTTTGTACTTATTCTTTCTGAAATAAGTCAAGCTAGAACAGAAACATTTTTTCTTGGAAAGGTATTTTTCACCATTCTGACCTGTCATTGTGTCTTTATTTCTTAGCTCCTTTGGATTTTTTTTCTTCCTCTCCTATGTACTTTCTACTAAATTAAGAGTTTAAACTGTATGAATAATAGAATCCTTGTACGCTCTGTCTGTACTCACTATTCATTATTTATCTGGTGACCAGGTACAGTAGAGGCAGGCACAAAGCTAAATGCTATTGGAGTAACTTTTGATGCAGACAGTTCATTGTCTGAGAAAAAAAAGCATTTAAGCCTCAATGTTCTCAGTTCCATGATTTTCAACACTACCTGTTCCCCCACCTCCTTTCCTTTTTATTAACTGCTTTACTCCAATGTCCTTTTGATTGCTCTAACTGGCACTGTCTGCAAAATCCAGTACAATGGTACTATTCATGCTGGCTGTGCCATTTATAGATTCCATAGCATTCTCCATCCCTATGGTAAAGATCATACCGCCTTGTCACTTTTCTTCTTTTGAGAAAGTGATTGCTGAAGCAAAGGCCAGTATTTGGAATCTGATTAGTACATCCAAGCTCTAAAAAGCTGAAATCAAGAGAGCAGGATTGGAAACTTGTGTGTGCGCACACACAGAGGGTATAATGAGGCACACAGTGTCTCACAACACTGACATGGTCATGCTTCAGTGGCAAGAGTGCCAGATACACTGTTCATTAGTACGCTCTGCCTGACCATCCACAGAGCAACATCAGTATCCTCTGTAGGGGTGCCACTCTCCTGCCTTCTAGCTAGTAATTTACCACAAAGCAGACAGGAACAAAAGTGAGACAATTCCAAGGAAAATATTGATACTGGCAAAGTGAACTCTAAAATTAACATGTTAATATTAGTTTATCTCTCAACTAAATCTGTCAGTTTTTAATGTTTCCGTGTCATGCTACTGTCCTTCTTGCAGTTTTTATCATTTTATGAAGTTCCTAGAAGCATGAAATGTCACTCTTGGGCACGCTATTGAAAAAGTGTTTCTCAGTTCTCTTACTAATTATTGCTTTATTATGTATAAATTAGTTTTTTGGCTTTCTTATAAGTCTGGTTTTGTTTTTTTGTTTGTTTGTTCATTTTACATTTATAGTAGTTATTTTTATCATAAAATGCCAATTTTCATGAGGAACCCAAAGATGTGTTTTGGGGAACAGAGCTCAATATCAACATGTGCAATATCCTAACCTTATATATGAATCTAGACTTCATAGGCCAAGATGTGAAGGACAGAAGAACAAATAGAAATGGGGAAGAGAAAACAAGCAGAAGGAAGGGGAAAGGAAGGGAAGGCAAGGCAAAACAAGGCAAGGGAATTTTAAATACACATAAAAGAAGACCTGCTCTGGTCTTTGGGTAACCTGGATGTCTGCTTATGTTAGTTCCTCTTTTATTATATTAGGAGTTAAGTATACTGTCTGGTAACTCTCAGGAAATCCAAACAGCAGCATACAGTCAGACACCATAGAAAGACTCAGTTCATTTTTGATTAGGGAAGTAGTTTTAGAATGTACAGAGGATCAGATTAAGACTGCTACCCATAGTGCTGCACCATCCGTCTACACCTGAAACTAATAGTTATTAGCATAATTTTTACTACAAAACTTTGTTTCTTCTCTTTCAAATACATCATCTGAAATTTAGATCATAGTTTTTGAAAACAGGAGCTAGATTTTTTTCTAAGTGACTTTATTACAGTTAACAAAGAGGGTTTAACAGCTTTTGTGGGGCTACCAGCTCTTACCTTTATCTTGCTTGTTTCTATTTTTTAACTTGTTAATAGGTAAAAGAGTCTTTACAGTTTAACTTACCAAATTAATTAACCAAAACCAAATCAAATCCAACCTCAAATCCCCTCAAGAAGGCCAGTCGAAAAAATCTGTGCATCAATTCATGTGCAAATCTGTCAGACCAATGAGAAACTGCCAGGTCAACAAGTCTGATGGTGTGTGCTTGATAAATGTGGTGAAAGTTCCAGAGTTCTGCATGATTTCCAGTTTTCAGTCACTAATACAGTTTGAATCCTTCTACATTGCAAACTCATCAAAGAAAAGTAACATCTGATATTTCTGAGGAAACTTAGCAGTGTAGCTCCAAGCACAGGACATGATGGAAATTCAGTTCAAGGTTTCAATAGATGGACGAGCTTTACATGAAAAGATGGAATGGGCTTAGTGATTCAGAATAAAGAGTAAAACTCCCTGAAAACAGTGACAAATGTTCTGACTCTCCTGCTCTGTATGTGTAAAAACTTATCTGAGACAAACCCCTATATCTGTGGGATCAAGAAAAAAAGGATGAGTAGTTTACCAATGCAAGAGAACACAGCTAAGCAATATTATTTATTATGACTGGGGTGGCATTCAGTGACCTGGATCTGTGTCAAAACAAATATTATTTTATACTTATTTTCTAAAATACATTTCAGCCTCACCTGAAGGAAAACCCCCAGTCAGGTATGCAAGCATTTTGGCAGCTATAGTGAGGCAGAGTGAGCTATAATGGTTTGACTTGACATTTGTTTGCATAAAGCATATTTAAAAAATAAAATAGAAGAGTCTTCTTTTTTTCTTTTTCTGTGAATAGTAGAGAAATCCTTGAATTGAGAAGTGCTAAGTAGTTTGACTATGAAAGACTCAGAAGTTTTGTATTTCAAATACAAAGGCTTGCACTTTGGTTTAATAAATCTGTAACACCTCTTACTTTAAATCTTGCCTCTTTTACTCAAAAGAGATAATATCAGAACTTTTTTCCTTTAAAAATGTAGATAGCGCACTAGAGATTTAGCAGTTCAACAAAAACCAAATCAGTAAAGGATTTGAAATATGAAAATTATAGATCAATTTTATCCTTATTTTAACTGAAACATGTCTTATGAACTACTTGCATCTCATTTAGATGACTGGCAAATATAAAATTTAAGAAGTTTTGACATACCTGTGGTGATGAACTGGCTGTACATTTGAAAGCAAGGGAAACTAGCCTGATTAATCCAGAGCTAAATTTGCCACTGTTGAGACGGAGTTAAACAGTGTTTGCCTCATATACTTTTTTATCATGACAGCTTTATTTCCAGCACTTAACTCATTCTGTCAGCCCATGTCTTCTAATTCTATTTTGAGACTTGAAGAGGTAATAAAACTCAGTGCTCTGCAAAGGAATAATTTTCACCAAATAATGTTTAGCCTAAGTCACGACGTTTGGCTCTACAGCTATCCTATTACAATCATCACAAAGAAAACTCCTTCTAAAATTACTCTTATTGAAATGCAGATTGTCAGATTTAAACTCTGATAAAAGGTGAATATTTCAGATTATAATTAGTTCAGAACCTAGACTAGCCCTTTAAGTAACTCTTTCTTGACTAACGGAACAGGATATGCCTGGTATATAATACTTACCTTCGCTGTTCTTTTCATGCAAAAGTACCTTTACAATAAAGGATGATGAATAAAAACATTCTGAAAGGCCAACGGTTCCTGCTATTTAAAAGGAAAACATCAGTGTGTCTCTCATTTGTGCATAGCAAGCTTATTACTTCCTTTTCCATTTTCTTTTGGCACAAATGCTGTCTTGCAGCAGTGCCATTCAGCAGACCCAGGGGAGGCAAATGTCTGTTTCCCAGATGGCAAACTGCCAGCCTGGTGATGCCATGCTGAAAGGCACTGAAGGAATTCACTTTGTTGCAGAAGCAGAAGAATATAATATCCTAACACACCTTGTGTACATGCTTAATTCACAACAGCTGATGAAGTGGCCAGAAAAGTTTCAGCAGCCCTCCTCAAATGCCTGTTTAGATAGTGTCAATTTTCTACATGGTTCCAGGAGCTGTTTAAAGTTTTTGCTGATTTACAAAAAAGAAACTTCCTTCTTATGAGAAACAAGCATTAAAATCTACCTCTGTCAAACTGACACATTTCCAGATTAAACTGAGACATCCTCTGTTTCATGAAAAATGCTACCTCAAGTTGTTAGGTCAGATGTCTAGCTAACATTGTTATGCACTTTTTTGAGCTACTGTACAAAGAGAATCTTGAGTGGAAAATTACTTTGCTATTACTATTTACTATTACTCCTATATTCTAGTATGACATCTTATTACGTTGTCAAGTTATTAGAATACCTGTCACTGAGAAGAACCTGATCTGGGGAAAAAGCCCACAGGATGTTATTAGGTATACTAATAAAAGTTTTAAATGCTGGTATTTATCTGATCAAAGATGTTTTTTCAATCATGTTTTTTCAATCATGTAAAAACAAAGATGTTTTTACAATTTGATGGCCTATCACCCGCTGGATGACTTTCTGGTATTGGAATACAATTGTTTTAGAAGCATATAAATACTTTATTAAAAAAAATAAAATTGATTTAAAAAAATCATGCAATTTTAATTCAGTACTTTCTGTGGAAAACGTCCATGTTTCTAGGTCTGAAGCCCTTTGTTATAAGAGGTAAAAGAGTGGCCTTGTTCTGCCTGAAGGGAGTCTGTCAGAGGCTAGTACTTTCACAGGTAAAAAGTTAACAGTGATTATGTAGCTCCTTCCTTCACTAGTTACTTGCCCTTCCAATTCTGAGTGGGTGTAGGAGCCATGTAACACAGCTTAAAATGCATTTACAACTATCTTGCACTGTAAGAGTGCCTTGTTGAAGAAGGACAAGATATGTAGAAGGCAGATAAGCTTCCTGCTGTTCTTTACTTTCCCACAAACAGTAGATGTTCAGCACAGAGCTGGTTTCAGCTCAATGCTATTTTGAAAGTATTTAGAGAATTACAATGCATTTTGCTTTCAGCAGAGAAACAACACTTGGAGATGCAGCACTAACCATTTGATGGGTGTAAGTGGATAATGCAATACAACTGACTTCCTGAGTAACTCTCTCCTTGCACAGTTCCTATCAGATCTCTTTTAAGGTGTGCAAAGAGCTCTACATAACAGTTATTTTCTTAGCAATGAGGAAAGTTCTATAGCACACCTGGAATACTGCATCTGGCTCTGAGGGCCTCAACATAAGAGAGACATGAACCTGCTTGAGCAAGTCCAGAGGAAGATCACAAAGATGATCAGAAGGCTGGAGCATTTCTGCTATGAAGATGCTCAGGCTCAAAGCGTTGGACTTGTTCCACATGGAGAAGTCTCACGGAAGACTTTGCAGCAGCCTTCCAGTACCGAAAGGGGGCCTATAGGAAATCTGCAGGGGAACCTTTACCAGTACAGCAGGTAGTGACAGGACAAGGGGGAATGGCTTTAAGGTGAAAGAAGGATGATTTAAATTAGATGTTAAGAAAAAAAAAAATTCTATAAAGGTGGTGAGACGCTGGAGCAGCTTGCCCAGAGAAGTTGTGGCTGCCCCATCCCTGGCAGGGGTCAAGGTCAGGTTGGATGGGGCTTTTAGCACCCTGGTCTAGTGGAAAATGTCCCTGCCCATGGCAGGGTTTCTTCCAACCCAAGCCATTCTATGGTTCTATAATGATTCTATATTTTATATTTGTAAATAGGTTTTAATGAAAAGAAAGTAAAATGTAATAATTTTTTACAGCAAGTAGTTAAAAAAAATATGTTCATACACTCAAACTCATGAATTACTTCAAAACTAAGTTATCTGAAAAGATAAAATAAGGACATTTTGACTTCAGTGCATTAATTTAAAGTTTTTTAATTAGTTGGTTTCAAATTAAAACTCAAAAAAGCCCAATAATTTGTTACTTGCAAAACACATTTTGAAGTGGACATGGGCATAGCAATATTAGCCAGGAAAAAATCATACTATCATATTAAGATATGATTAATACAATACACGGTATTGTATTAATGTCTATATGCACATTACTGCAGTTACTGGTTTGTATTCAGAAAAGATCATTTATGCATACATTTGTGCCTGTTTCTTCATGCATAAGGTTTGCTGCAACTGTTCCAGCTATAATTACAAATTTGATCTTCTTTTGTCATGTAGGGCTTATTCAGAACAAAGTTTCATTACTCTATGACCCAGTAATGGTCATTTGGAACTTCTTTTGGCATTTAACCAACATATCTCAGAGTACTAGAATGTTATTACCTGAAATAAAATTTAATAATGTTTCTAGTCTAACCAAAACAAACAAACAAAAAAATCTTGTGAAAAATCCATATAAGCCTGGCCAAACAGAGTTTTGAATGGATTTATAAAGTAGTAACATTTTGATTAATGTTTGAAAAACTCAATGTTTTTTCTTTTCCCTGTTTAGCAGTCCTTTATAGGTACAATTTCACTCCTGTTTGTTTATTCTCTAGTTATTCAACTGCATTATGGAATGACAAAATGTAGTAGTAACTGTTTTTTGCTGTCAGATGATTAATTTAATTTTTTTGTAACATATGCATGACCAGCTGGAAAGCCAACTTCTCACTTAAATTCTAGAAAAAAGGCTCACATTATTTAATCAAGGAGGGAATAAAATATGTGCGTAGCTGTTATCTAATTTGCTAGCTTGTTATTTTTCTGCAAGGCTGCTCTGCTGTTCCGAACTGTTTCTTGAGGTGTGCTCTTTTCTACCAGGAACTAAAGGGGCATTTATGAATCCTCTGTAGGTTGTTAGAGCATGCACATTGCTGTAATATGAGAAAGCTCTTAGTACTGCTTTGAAAAAGGTGAGTAATATCTATCACACATTTGTTCCCTCCATCCACTGGAGGAGTGTGGGCAGTTGAGTATTTTGGTTTGGATTTTGCAAATACACACATGCATGCATACATACAGTGCTTGAATACCACTTTTGAAAACTATTTTACAGCTTGCTTATCGTACAATTTTTAATGTCAACTGGAGACAAAATGTCACAAACATGACCTCCCTTTTAGACAGAAGTAAGATGGCACAATGACAGATGGCAGCCTGGGAAAGGTGACTAAAATGATTTGAAAGAGGAGGGAGAGATGACCTGTTAATGAAACATGGGCAGTAGCCCTGCACTGGTGCTTGAACCTCTTTACACAGTGGAAAAAGCCCTATTTTATTAGAACTCAAATAGAGTTGGAAATATTCTTCATAATTTGTAAAGTTTTTATTTTTCTAAAGATTTTTCATCTAACTGCAGGTAGAATTAAATAATCACATGCAAGTATTTAATATTTACTTTGTTTTTTCTTTGCTGTTTTAGACTAAAAGGGTGAAAGGTCAACAAACTCTAAAGCACCAAGAGTTCATCAGTCCTGAACCGCTGCCGGTTTATCCAGTTTATGGCTTTCTTTACTGTATATTTTTATTATTATTATTATTTTTTAATTCTTATAATATCTGCTTTTCTGGTCTAACCTGGTTTTCACCAGAGTTGGTAAGGGTCCAGGTGAATGTTCACAGGTGAATGTTGCCCCAGCTGCTCAAAATATCCCATTCTCTCCAGTAATCACTTGATGGATAATAAAATCTAAGACAGTGTTCAATGGCTCCCAAGAGCATTATGTTCCTCAGCACTTGTAAAACCTCAGAAAACAAAACTTTCTCATTGGAATGTAGGTTAAAGTGTCAAATGCAACTTTCCAAATTACTGCCAAAAATATAGGGATATAGTGCACTCTAGGATTGTAACCCTGGATTCAAAATCATGACAAAATTAGTCCTTGGTACTTTTCAGTTCTCAGAATCATCTGGGAAATCCAGCACAACTGATGCTTCATGTAAGATTTGGCTGCAAATTCCTTGCTAACACAGTTTTCCCAGGACCTCTAATATATATTCTCTGCCAGATGTCAAATTGTGCAACATTTGAAGCCTGGCCTAAGTCTTCACATATCACTTGAGTGAGGAGTAGTGTTGGGGATTGTACAACTTCCTTTGCTTTGCATGCACTCTCAAACACCTGCCAAGTCAAGGACAGGGAAGGAAGCTCCTTTATGCCCATTTGTCTGCTTCTCACTTTCCAGCGAGCTTCACACCCTGTCGTGGTTTAAGCCACTATAACTCACCCAGTTCTCTCACCCACTCCCCTCTCTTTCTTGCTCTGCTCCCGGGATGATGGGGAGGAGAATTGAAAGAATGCAACTCCCACAGGTTGAGATAAGAACAGTTTATTAACTACCGTATAACACAAACCACTGCTGCTGCCACCAATAATAATGACAAGAGAAATGCAAGGAAAGAGAATACAACTGCTCACCACCCGATATCAAGCCCAACCCAGCAGCAAACCCCCACCCTTCCAGGTCTCTGCCCTCTGATTTTTCCATCCTGGGCAGTACTTGCTGTGATATGGAATATCTCTTTGGCCAGTTTGGGTCAGGTGTCCTGTCTCTGCTTCCTCCCGGCTTCCCCTCCTCCTTGGCAGAGCACAAGGCTCAGAAAGTCCTTGGTCAGACCAAAACATTCTAAGAAGTAACTGAAAACATTGGTGTTATCAGTACTGTTCCCAGGCTGAAAGTCAAAACACAACACTGTACCAGCTACCAAGAAGGAGAAAAATGACGGCTACTGCTGAACCGTGACACACCCTTTCACACATCCAAAAGGGAATATTTGAGTTACCAGTCCCATATTCCCACAAGATGTCACCCCAACAAGGTAAATACGCATCAAGTGTTGGGACTAATCAGAGCGTGGATTTTGACCCCAGTCTATCAAACACCAGTTACTTAAATGAGTGATCACTGAGCGAGATGAAGCCTCCTACGGCTGGTTATTGATTTCCTCTTTTGGTTTTGTGTCTGACTCCACCTCAGACTGCAGGTTGGACACCTCTGGGGGAGGTAGCTGTGTTTCTGCCAATTATCCTTCCTCTTACTTCCAAAGGTGAGAACTGTGAAAGCTTCACTCAGTTTCTTCACTGTTAGAAGCAACTTTTGCATACACATTATGTGGGTATGAGGCTCCACAGTTCTTCTGCTGAACCTAAGTTATACACATAAGCATACATGCGCATATGTGCTCTCCCTATATATAAGAACACATTCATAAAGCATAGTATTTTAAAAAATGGAACTTTAATTCTGTCCTCTTCTTTAGGTAGGTTAAATTCTGACTTCAGTGGGATCTCCTGATTTTTTTTTTTTTTCTTTTTAATGTGCAATCTCTTCTTCTATGACTATTTGGGAATTTTGCGCTTTCATATTTGTGTGTAAATTTGTGTGTTATCAGTTTTCTCAGTCGGATGATAGCAACTTCTTCTCTAGCTATATTTCAGTGCAGAAATACAAAACAATCTTCCACTTTATCCTGGGGTATGACTGTGGATGTTGTGCATGCATAACCCAACCCTCCCTTTCTACCAGCAGCCTCTCCTCCCCATCCCCATCCTACACACTGAATTTCTTCACAGAAGCTGCTATTGATAACACTTAAATAGTGATTATGTCTGTTTTCAATTTGGGTAAATTATTAACATCAAAGCCAGCAGCAGGCTCCCTGACATTAAATTTCAGGATTTCCACAGGAAAAGAAGGACAAATCGGGGGAGACAAGAGTGGGTGGAAAGAAATGGTACAGTTGGCTGGAGGAAATGATGAGTGTATAAAAACAAAAATTAATTGATCAGAAAATTTCTTCAAATTTTATTTTGTATTAGAGATGCTTTTCTGTTTTCTGTCATGTTTCCAATATATGGATAATCATTACAACAAGGAGCGCTGAGAATGGAAAGACCCAAAATCTGTCCTGTGCAGGGGTACAGCCAGATTGGGAAAACTAATATCTTTTCAACCTCTTTTTTTAACTTGTGCCTTAGGTGTAAGAGTGAGCTAATACTGTCACCTCTTGTTTAACAACAGCTTGCCATTATTATGGGTTATCCAGCAACGAGTTTCTGACTAGTTCCATAAAATGATAATTCATTGAATTCTAAGAGAAAAACGATGAAGATAAATTGGGATGTCTAAATTAAATTAAAAATTATTACCTGTACAAAATTTAGACTGTGCCTGGCTGTACCACCAAATTTGCAGTTAACATTGTTAGGAATTAAAGGTATGTAACTGATAAAGATGGATGTCTCACTTTCTTAGTTTCAACCTGAGCCTTTTAAAATAAATATTATAATAATTGATCTCTGTGAATGATGTGCATGCGCTAAATGACGCTTGAAGTATGACACTAAATTCCTGCTTTTGGCACTGACGGATGAGCTTAGTCTTCCTATAATGAAAAGATGGTCAAACTTGCAATTACACATATCACAACTCCACAGACAAAGCATGATGAAAATAAATTTGATACCATTCAGCTACCACCAGTCTTACAGTAACACAGACCAAAAAAAAGATTTAATCAAAACTCTGAGGGTGAAATGGATACCATTTACCATTTTATATTAACTCCTGAATATGTGGCATTAAATGTGAAATGAGCACCTCTTTTTATTTCAAGCATTTGTTACATTGCCTTCTCTGGGATCAGTTGCACCATAAGTGGGATTCATACAGAGTCATAAAGCCACAAAAAAAAAAAAAAAAAAAAAATTACTGCAGGAAAGAAAAATTACATATTTCCTCATGCACACCTTGAAGAACAGCAACATAATGTCTGCAGTACATTGTTGTCTGGTACAGGTAAACACCACTTGTCAGGGATTCAACGATTTTTATCACCATATGTTACTAATTATTCATACACTTTCAGGATAAACTTAGAAGATTCTGCCATATTTGTACCAGTGGATTTTTTCCCCTGGAGAAAGTGGAATTTACTGAGGATCTTTCTGTAGTTCTATCCCTCTCCTTCCCTTCCACAAGTGCTGTAATTGTGCTTTCCCGATTGTGTTGCAATTTCGGTTACTCAATTGTTCTGTAATTGAAACTCGGTTAGAGTTTTCCTCAAAGTAATAGCTTCAGAGGTCAGCTTCTGCAGGACATTTCATGTGTATTCCAGATATTTTCTTTTTGCATCTAATTGTGAATACTTCATTATCATCTTTAGAAATGTATAATTCTTTGGGGGATTTTTACCAAAGTTGTTCAAATTAATTTGTGATATGGATAATTTATTTTATTACTCTCATATAGATATGAAGACAGACTTTCAAGGTGCTATAAAACGCTGTAACAAGATATCTAAATTTTCATTGCAATCTATTGAAATAATGTTGATCAAGGCTAGAGAGTTATTTTACTGAAAAATATAGGCAAACAGTAGAGGATACTCAGCTATGGTACTCAATACTTCAACTGAGCTCCCTTTTCACAAATGGATAAATTCAGTCTCAGTGTCTTAAAATGGGATGCATACTCCCCTGCCCTTAAATTGCAGACAATTCTATCCCAGCTCAATCACCACCTTCAGATTAATTTGAAATTTTCTTTGTTCTTATATGTGCATCACTGAGAATCACAAGCCAATAAGGAAAATAGCATTTCTCTTTCGAATTAATTCTAAATAGAGAAACTTTAACTAAATCTCATCTTTTCCATAGCCTCTTTAAATTTTGCATGTCAATATTTTCAAATCTTCCTAATAGACAAGTATTTCTGTACTTTAACTGCAATGCTTGTTTGAAGTTTTCCTTCTTTGCCTTTCTTGAGACAGGTCTCCACTAACTGATAAAGACTTTAGAGAGAGAGCTTGCAACTGATTTTGAAATAAGATTACATTAATTTCATTTATTTTCTGTCCAATTTCTGACACAGCTGCAGACCATTACCAGATGTCCTTTTCCTGATCCAGCTGTGTGTGCTACCTTTGGGTGTTAATAGTTCCAGCTGCTTACCACAGCACATCAGCTGATGAAGGTAATTTGAGCTAGCCCTTCTGAAGTGATATGTTTTAAGGAGTTACTCTCCAGGCCTTTCATAGAGCTGGGCAGCAATTAGTATCTTGCAGAATAGCAGCTGGAAGGAACAGAGTGTCAATAACCATCTCACATGGCATAGATATTCAGAAATAAATCTCAGTTTGTGGTGCATAATTTTTATCATTAGGGCTCGTTGGGCAGATATTTTTACCCATAAGAATTTCCTCTGATCAGTAAAGATTAGTGTATAATTTAGTAATCCAATGGTATGAAGAATGAGAGATGTGAAGAGGGTGTTTTCTAAGATTAGTTTCCTCTCCACTGTCCTTTACTTACAAAATGCAAGGTGGATACATTTTCTCTGAAGAATTGAAAACACTGCCCTGGTCTGCCTAAAATAACATCTCTTCTGAGACTTCCTTTTCTCCATCCTGGATTTCTAACTGGGCTCAGGGAAATTAATAAGACCCCTTTGGACTTCTACTGAAGTTTCTGTTTACACTTCTTAATCCAAAGCCTCTTTTTCAACTTGAGAATAATAATAATTTGTTATATTTAATTTAACAACATAAATCAAAGAGTCAGTTCATTTTTTAATTGATGCAAAATACCTCTACTATTTTTTTATGAGTCTTAAATCATGCAAAGTTAATTCCTATATTTAGTTACACCCATAATAGAAAAAAGGATTGGATAGTGCTCAGAAATAACATTTGTTTCCCAGTGTGGCATAAGAATTCATACATGGAGAAGTTACTGAGTTTATTTTCAGAGAGTATACACCAGACCCTAGATCTGAGTGCCCTTTAGAACATGTTCGCCATTTCAGTCAGATTGTTCTCCAGAATTACTCATAATTAAATTCTAAAAGGCATGAGGTTGACTTTGACTTGTAACTGAGTGGTTCTTTTTATCCACAGGACTGTTAATTTCTCCTTAATTTAAAATATAATGTATCTTCAATGATGTGCTTCAAATACGGTATTTTAACTAATTTGTTGGTGCCTGCATGTCACAAAAGATAAAATTTGCTATAAGAACATACTATTTATTTGAAATATCCACACCTTGGAATATTGTGTGATGCACTGAATATTTTTTTCTGCCACATAATATCTATACAGTGGATTCATTCATGATATATTTAATAAATCTGTGCTTAGAAGAATTAGTAATCATTCTCAATCTATTTATAATTTTCAAATTATTTACCAGAAAAAAATAGTCAGTTAGTTACAAATATATTTAGCATATTTTCAATGAATGTTTTAAAACTGACTAATCTTGATCCTGGTAGTTAGTAACAAAAAAAACCCAAAACAGTGCAACATCTGGTAATATCCACAAAACAAGATTATATTAGAAAGTGTTAGAACTAATGTCCATGGAAGAGAAATTCAAATCAAATTCTGCATTTAAAAACACAAGTAAATACCTGGAACAATCTCTTTTTACAAAGACTGTGAAATCTGCCTAATGAAATCAGTAACTCCAGTTTTATGGTATCTAAGAAGTCTATAAAAAAATTGAACCTTTCTAATGTAAAGGAAATGTAGTGTATTCAGAAAAAGAACCTACTAAAATATATTTAAGACTTTCATGAAGAGTAATATCTAATGGTTAACTGCTCAGTAGTGATATAACTGTCAAAATGAGCTGAAGGAGGAGTAGAATTACTCATATTAAGCAAGTATTTATCACTTCCAGAATATTTTAGCAAAGATATAATCCAATACAAGAGTACATTTGACCTTTTAATGTGCAAAATCATTCCTCTATAGTGTTGCATTTCAGTGTAGACCTATAACCACAGTGTAGCATAAAGAGTATCTCTCTGCTTGGCACTCACACTGAGAATGAAGAGGTTGAATATTAGAAAACAGCATGATGATGGTGAGATGATGTTTATGTACATTGTACAAGAAGATGAAAAAATTTGCAGGTTTGGCTGTATATGTCTATAATTGCAGAATCAGTTGATAGAAAGATGCTTTGCTCTTCGACCATACAGAATTTAGGGGGGCATTAATTGAAGTGGCAGTATAGAGGAAACAAAGAACATAGTCCTCCTGTGATAAAGAATAAATAAAATCCGATCAGAAAACATCAGTAAAGAGCCCTAGCATAATTCCTGCTTCTAAATCAAATAACAGGATCTAGCTGACAGAAATATCTAGTCTCACAAGCCATGAAGGCTTCCTACTTGTGGATTGACATGTGGAACAATAGAATTGCTGAGAGGAAAAAGAAAATATAGGTGAACAAATTAGTACCTCCCAAACAACAAGCCTTACTATGGAGGAGCTGTCTGTCTTTCCCTATGCAGGTGGGCAGGGGATACGTGTAGCCAGACTCGTCAGCATTAGAGATTGTTAGACATTGTGCTGTGAAGCTGTCAGAAGCTGAAAGGTAACTTATATGAGTATATAACTTATACTTACATTTGTAAAATATTATTCTGTTATTAGATACTTCTTTGAGATGAGGAAGTTTTCACAGTTTTATAGACAAAGACTTGAAATATAAAATTTATGTCTGAAAAATTTATGCTTAGATGGCTTAAATGCATTCTTTCTAAGGATTTTGAAATCAAACCGGGGCTGTGTCCTAAGTGCAGATCTTTGACTACAGGACCTGGTTTATAATCAACACTAAAAATAGCTTCTGCCCCAGGAAGTTACTGGATGAAGCCTATTATTATGGGACAAACATAGCATCCCATCCCATCCCCTCCCCTCCCCTCCC
>JANRGW010008427.1:0-22867 GCA_024733675.1 Psilopsiagon aymara | reverse complement strand
CCAAACATCACTAAGCCATAACTAAAAACATTGGTGTTATCAGCACTGTTCTCAGGCCACAAGTCAAAAACACAGCAGTGCACCAGCTACTAAGGAGGAGAAAAATGACTGCTACTGCTGAACTCAGGACACATGGTTTAGTGGGAGGAGTCCCTGCCCATGGCAGGGGGGTTGGAACTAAATGATCTTGAGGTCCTTTCCAACCCTAACTATTCTATGATTCTATGATTCTATGCTAACACTGACATCCTGGAAGCACAGCACTGCTTTTTTGTGTGTGTGCTCCCTTTCTTTTCATGAGGGTGCTGTGTCCTTGGTCAGAAGGAAATACCACCCCTGGGGTGAGAGTATAGGAAGCAGACACTGGGTTTTATTCATACCAAGAAACCCAAACCACTCCAGAGATGACAAATTGAAAAAAAGACAATAAAATGAGGAAGCTGGTAGGTGCTAAAGGCACACAGTGAATGACACACTGCTAATAAAACTAATTCCCTCTCTGAATGAAGCCACTCTCTTTTGAATAGAAGAGCCTGAATGAACTAAAAAATTGTGGCTCTCATATACCCTTTTTGTATGAATGAATCATAGTTCTAGTGCAGAAAGTTGAAAACATCTCTTCCAAAAAAATTTACAGTAAGGTAACCATAAAATTTCTGTGTAAAGCATACAAGGAGTTCTTTTATTAATCTTTATCTTGCAAATCGGCCATTATTATTCCCTCCTGTTTTGATCTCATTTTATTTTCCATGTAAAGGGAAAAAGCTGCAATTCCAGGGCTGCTTTAATGTATGCCCTGAGTGTGATGATATTTAGAACCATAGAATAGTTAGGGTTGGAAAGGACCTTAAGATCATCTAGCTCCAACACCTCCCTGCCATGGACAGGGACACCTCTCACTAAACCATGTCGCCTAAGGCTCTGTCCAACCCATCCCTGAACACTGGAATAGGTGCATAACAGTAGCTTTCAGGGAGGCTCTTGTTTTCCACAAACTGCACTGCTTGCTTACACAGTATGAAAATCTTGGTTGGATTTATGGCTGATTAAGACTTCTGTTCAGTAGGCACCCAGCCCTGCAGATGCCTCAGCAGATCTTCAGTTTCATTAACAGCCCCATTCAAGTAAGGACAACAACGGAAGGGTATGTAGGTGGGCTTGAGCACACACACAAGCCTGTCTTCAAGGTGTGATCATCCATCTGAAGCTGTAAGAGACTGCATGGAGGACAGAGTGAGGGGGATGTCCATGTCACCTCCCTAGGACACCTCTAAACTATTAACCTAGTCCTTTTTGGGAGAAATGTTTAGGGGAACTCAATGAAGATAATGACCTGTTCCATAATCTGACTCTTCAGCAACCCAGACCATGCAAATGGTCCAGCAATGCTCAAACTGATGTCTAATGTAATCTATTTCTTGCACCGCGTAGGAAACTGGGTGTATGCACATGATAGATTGCTTTAAAACATTCATTCTTCACTAGTTACTTTTGACAGTAGAGTGATAACTAATGGTAATGATAACCTATTGCTGATGAGGGGTATTGAGGAATTCTTATGCATTTCATGTTGGTTAAATTATAGTACTTTCATAATATTTCAGTTACTAATGTATAAAACTGAAAAAAAACCCCACTAATTCAGCATGAGACTCTTATGTCTGGTCCAAAATCAAGACTGAAATCAAGATGGGAGTTGTTTATCTACACAGGGAAAATTACTGATGGAGTTACAGTATGGTTCATCATTTCTGTTAAGTGAGAAGTTCAAGGCAGGTCATTTATTTCACAATTGACAATATCCATGCTAAGCCATTGCTCAATATTAGAGCATTTTTGGTTCATAAACATCTGTAGAAGAAATGCTTTATCTCCTGAAATTAATGACAAAACTCTCACTGGAATACCTGCAAGCAAGGTATCACCTTTCCAAAACTATTTTGCATTTTAGAATTGGAAATTCATCGTTTGTCTCTAACCCTCTCTTGGTGCAGGAACACCAACAGCTGCACTGGAGGGTCACTTATCCCTTTTTTCATGAGCAAAACTTGTCTTTGTCCCACCAGCAGCTTGTGTCAGTCATCATCAGCTTCTCAACTGTGGTGTGCCAAGGCCCATTTCCTTTTTGTGCACTGGAGATGAAGTGTGCTGGCCACGCTTTGCAGAAGCCACAGATGCTAACACTCAGGAGGAAGGATGGCCTGTCACCTTACTAATTCTAACTTGCCTCTCTCGGAGGCACTGAGTATATACTATAAGCCATTTGAAATCTGCCTTCATGCCATCTTTGGCCATCTTTCCTTGTCTCTTGGTTTATAATACACATTGCAATATCTTCACTGCTTTATTGTGCCCATCCCTCATTAAGGAAACCACATATTATCATAACAAGCAGCCCTCCCAGCCATGATTATTTCATCTATTGGGTCTTCTTTAGTCTCTTCATTACTCAGACACACAGACTGGCCTTATGACTACATTTATTACTCTTATTTTGACACACACAAACACGCAGTATGTGATGATGACTCAGCCATCATTATCCCCGAAATTATTGTCTTTAAATATATGGAGTCTTTCAGCATCTATATACAGTCCTCACTCTGTAATGCACCTCCTAAAATAATTTTTGCATGCTTGTCTCTCTGTTTCATACGTATAAATTTCTTGTATTAAATCTGAGCAGAGCTAATAATCCTGAAAATGTTCAAAATCAAAAAGCATTATAGTTTTAAAGCAGTAAAAATGTTAAATAACCATTTTAAAACTGTGTATTAGTCTCCATTTGCATAGCCTCTGAACTTCAGCATTTTCCTTTATTTTCATTAAGGCAAAATTGGCTCCTGTCCGTAAACCAACAATAAGTTGAATGTATACTGTATCTGAAGATTCCTTATATTTAAACAAGTTGGACCACCATAGTTCTTTCTCATTTCTTTTCTGTTCTGCTTCTATGCCTATGCCCATCTTGCCTTACATTCCTCCACAACACCCAGAGGAGAGGAAAATATGGGACTGAAGCAGGGGTGTCCACCATGCCCCATACCCTGCACAAACACAGAGCCCAGGGGTGCCTGCCCCAAAACCTTTCAGACCCAAAGGGCAGGAGAAGCAGAGCAGAGGAGCAGAGGCTCAGAGGAGCACCGGCAGCTCCTCTGACATGCTGAGCAGCTCAGTGGCAGGGTCAAGTTTAGATGCCTGGTTCCCTGGTACTCCAGTGAAGCACAAACCAGGTTTGATTTTGCAAGGATTCATCCTGAGGCCCCTAGTCCAGAATGCAGCGGAAATCATAGTGGAACATTAGTGGAATTATTAGGCTAAGACTGCTGAGGGGGGATTGCTTCTCCATGGTCTTATCTTGCTCTTCTTTTTCTGCCTCTAATAAGGGACAGCCTTCTCCCCTTGTCTTTCTCACCTGGAGTACTGTGTCCAGCTCTGGGCTCCCTACTACAGGAGAGAAATGGAGCTCCCGGAGCAAGACCATCAAAGGGCTAATGGAATGATTAAGGGTCTTGAGCATCTCTCATGAGGAAAGGCTGAGAGAGATGGACCTCTTCAGCCTGGAGAAGAGCAGGCTCAAGGGGGATCTGATCATTAAGTATAGTAAGTGAGGGTGTCAAGAGGGTCGGGCCAGACTCTTCTGGTGCCTGTTGTACCAGGCAATAGGACAACAGGCAATGGGCATAAACTAGAACACAGGAAGTTCCATCTGAACATGAGGAGGAACTTCTTTACTGTAAGGATGATCGAGCATTGAAATAGTTACCAGAGAGGTTGTGGAGTCTCCTTCCATGGAGATATTCAAGAGCTATGTGAACAGTCTTGAGTAATGTCCTGTAGGTGACCAGGCCAAGCAGAGAGGTTGGACTAGATGAACTCCAGCAAATTTTAGGAGAGTGAAATTTTCATGTTTGCATCTCACTTCATCTTTGCTTTATGGTATTGTGAAGTGCCCTGGTCACAGATATTTAGATATAAAATGACTCAATCTATTTTAAGCAAATGACACTACTGGGCTGTCCTTGCTATTATTCCTACCAATTTTAGGTCAAAGCCTCTTCCAACATAATACAGATACGCCTCTGCCAAAATAAAAGGGCTCCACTTGGTGACTAGCACTTGAAGGAGGAGAGAGAAAAATGGTAGCAACCATCATCTTTCAAATAGTTTTAAAAGCTGTCATGATGATTTCCATGAGCTTGTATCCCTGAAAAGGATTATACAGAACTCAGACTTAACAATTTGAAGACATAAATTAAGTATATTGCCTTAAGGTGAATTCTGGAAGTGGAGAAAAGGCGTTTCACAGATGTATTCCTCAGCCCATAGTCCTGCAGCACAGCCCAAGAAATGGGAGTAAGATTTGCACAGTGAAGGCTGTTCCTAGTTCTTTTTGCCCCTTTAGGTATGTCCAGCTCAGCAGTATGGTATGCTGGCCAGACGACACACACTTCAAATGCTGGTACCTCACAAACCACTTCCCTTAAATGAAGTGCCACTTTAGGTATATACTTTACCACTGCTGCAGAATTTGAATCTCCTTCCATGGTGTATTTGAGAGGGAAACCAGAGCACAATCATTTTACATGTTTGATTTAGCCAACACTCTTCCTCTATGAGTTGGTGTAATTAAAAGGAAAATGTTAATATAATATGAAAAAATCCATACTACTTCAAGAAACATGCAGTCCTTTCAACCTGGGTTTGCCTGAACAGGCAGCAGGCAGAAACAAAACTCTTTCTTTTGTCCTTGCATGGCCTCTTCCAGCTTCTCCGCTCTTTTTGGCTGGGCCCTTCCAGAAGCTGTTCTGAATCATGTGTTATTTCATTTGACATTTCAGGTCTTGGGCTGCGTCATTGATCACATAGAGAGGAATTTAACAGCCTAGCTTCCAGGCTAGCTCACTACCTGAGGTAACCGCTATACACTGAATCAAGCATATCTTGATTTCTTTGTATGTTTGAACTACATAACCCAATCCCAAACGACAACCTAGAACCCATCTTTTATCAACATATAACCAGCAACATGCTTCAGTATCTCAGCCAAATTTGTGTGTTGGCCCCATATTTCACTCCTGACTTCAAGAAGTTCTCAAGAAATTCTTGCATATATCTGGGGCAGCGCAGATTTCAAGATTTATGGTTTCTCAGGGGCATTTTCAAGCATAATTGTTATTAAAAATGAGTTCCAAGAAGGTGTTGGCATTTCCACTGCAATATAAACTTGGGCTAGTTTTTCTTCTGCGTGGAATGATATATTTCCCTTTCCCTTTTGAAACTCTAATTTAGAGTTAAACTGAGAATCACAGCAAAAGTTGGTTAATAAGAAGCAAGCCTCATGCTTCCTGGCAGATTGTTATTTTCCTTTTCCTCTAGCTTAGTGACAGACACTATTCTCTTTATAAACAACCTGGGTACAGACTGCTTTAATATTCTGACAGCTTAGTGTAGATCTCAAGCAGCAAGGAGAATGTCATTTCTGGGTTTGGTTTTAATATTTATTTGGGGGTATATCAATTAGAAAATGTGTGGTTAAAGTCTGCAGGGATTTCCTGTGGTTTGACTTGTGAACGTCACCTTATATTTCCTGAGAAATCTGTAATATTTATTTAGAAGCTTGCTTATTTATCTTATGAAGAATTTAGTACAAAGTGGCCTAAGGGGGAATACAGTTACCATTCTATTTGGCTTCAAGTTTGCAATGTTACAGCCTAGGAATGGTATATTTTATATCATTTTCTTGAGGCCCTATCGAACTCAACACGAATATTTTTCTGACATAAAATCTTGGAACTGAGCTTTCAAAGAATGCCTCAGTCTTATGCTGTTCCTCAACATATAATGAGTGTTGTAAACAGCATCAACATCAGAAAAATTGCTGCGCTTACTTTGCCATGCTAACGGTTTGGATTTTGCTGACTGCCAGAATAAGACCTTTGTTAGTGTTGCACATCTACAGGTGCGAAGGATTCACAAAGAAGAAGGCATTGTCAGCCCCGTGAATCAAACTGAGTCACACAGAACAACAATCTTTCAGTGTCACTGTCAAATTCAGCTGCTCACTCCATGAAGCTGAAAACCATGACATAGTACATTTTTCAGCTGTTGAGCACATTCACATAATGTAGCTCATTCACTGTGTTGTCTAGTTCATGTATGAATGTGCATTCACTTGAAAAGCTCATGAATACCCTTAGGTTTTACAACACAGTAATTGTGGTGTGGTGCATTCAGCTTATCTGCATAGCTCTAGGACTCACATGGCAGTATGAATTAATCAGGAATGGAATGGTTTCCAACTTGAAAAGATACCAAAATGCTATTAAGAAGATTTAGTAAGTTTTAGTAATTAAAAAATAAATAATTCAGAATTCATGTATAAGATCTGGGTTCCTGCAAATTTCCTCCAAACTGAAGCTGAAAAAGAACCTCCTTTCTCCCAATCTAGAAAACAAAACCTAAAAAAACCTGTGTAGATGAATATATTAGCGTTAGTATATTAGAGATGCACTTGTAGCACTGATAGTCTGAGGATATAGGGAAAGGAGTGCAAGGCTGGCAGGTAGAATGAATACTCAATACCCTAATATAAAGTATATCTACCTATAAAAGGTTACCTTGATAGTGTTTTCTGTTTCTCTTCATCACTAACTTTAACATATACTTACCTTTAAAGTAAAAAGTGCATGTCATCTGAAAGGAAATCTTGCCATTTTCTGAGTAATATGCAAGAACACTGTAATCCTACTCTTGTTTTGTAACTAGATAGGTCTACTCTATTTCCTCAGATCTGTCCTCATGCCATAATAAGCTTTAATCAACGTATTAAGTGCTACAAAGGCAGCGTTAGCACTTGGCTGTCTTCATAGTTGGTAAAGGGAAGAAGTCCTTTGCATATTCAGTTACTGAATCCTCTGCATTTACTGTGGAGGTCTAGAACAGATTGGTTTCAGGAACAGAGAAATCACTCTGGTCTGGCCTCCGGCCAGCTCAAGACCTGCTCTGAAGCCAAAAAGCAGAAACCGTATGGCACTGTAGACCTTACTACTTTCTCCACATCCCACTATTTCTTCTGTAGTCACAAAACATTTCCTGACTTCTTCTGCCTCCAGCCCCAGCAGAGAATAGCCAATGTAAATACACATCAACAGCTCTGCCAGGAGGCTGAAAGAGCCTCTGCTTTCCTTGGGAAGAGAGTAGGATGTGCTATCGTGGCTTATTACAAGAGTTTTGGTACAGCAAATCCTTGTTCTTTGGACCAGAAAACTTATTTGTCAAAATCTGACAGCTTTTTAGTCAGTAGTATGTCATTTTAATTCTACAAATCTCAATTGTTCTGATGTGGCCAAAAGGAGTGATGCATGGACCTGTGTAAAAATCCAGGAGAACAACAAATTGCAAAAACAAACAAGAGATTAAATACAAAATATCGAAGACAAGGGAACATACAACTGCTAGCTGCATTTCAGGACCTCATCATTCGCTGATGCTGAATGGGTGAAATACAGGTACATTGGAAGCAGTGACTCTAAGCATTCCATTAGCAAAACACATGGAGTTCTTGAGAGTTGACCTCAGTAAGTAAGTGAAGAGAGCACATAAGCATAATGCAATATCACTCTGTGGAAACATCGCAAACCATCCGCATTCCTGCAACTTCCTGAGAAATCCTGAGGAATCAGACCAGCTACAGAAATAATCATCTCTGGCCTTGCAAAAACCAAAAAAAATATTCTGGAGAACAGTTATAAAGTTCATTTTCCTTGTTAGCAGAAAAATATTCTGTAAATTCTAATATTTGGATACTTGCTCCCTGTTTACTCCTTTCTCCTGCTACTTTTCTTTTGAACTGTGCAACATCTATCATAGTTCAGTACTACGTACTGCTGGGCTGGTAGCCAGAGGCAGTGTGGGACACTTGGTGCATCTCAAACGGCCCCAGAGACCTGTGTCAAGGCAATTTTGGTTTGCTCTAAGTATTATCGTTAGGAGGACCTGAACAGACCTCTGGACTGCATTGGCTGCATTACTAGATCTCCATTGCTTACAATGGGGTATGGGCGTTAACATTCTGCCACTTAAACCAAGGTTTCAAAAGATGCCTGTGCCCAGCCTTGTACTGACTGTCAGAAGGAATCAGGATGTCAGGGCTTTACAGGTCAGCTTTTCTCTTGGTGCAGAGAGGGGTGGGAGCTTGTGAATTAAACATGGGGGAAAATACACAGTTTATCTGAGAAGAGATGAGGCGTATGAGGGAGGGCAGACTAAGATTACATATTAGGAAATTATTCACTGTGAGGGTGAGGTTCACTGTGAGAGGCACATGTTGCCCAGAGAAGCTGTGGTTGCCCCATCCCTGGCAATGTTCAAGTCCAGGTTGGACTGGGCTTTGAGCAACCTGGTCTAATGGAAGGGGTCCCTGCCAGGTCATAAAGGACAGAGTACGTGGGCTGGAGTTTGTTGTCCAGAAAGAATATGGATGTGCAACTGCAGGCCCAGTAGCAAGGGTCTTCAGGGCTTTTTTACATTCACGGGTGATGCTGTTGGAATAGAGAGTAGAAAATGGGGCCTTTCATGCAACATTTTCTAAGAAAATGGGAATATAATCTCTGCTATAGTGGATCGTCACTCTAGTCTAAGTAACTCTGGCAAATAATTATTGTGTTCTCAGATAAGGCTTAAGAGTAGACTTCAAAAGTAAGAACAATAGCTAATATGGAGAAGAATGAAAAACAAGATTAAAAAGCCCACATGTTTGTCAAAGGTATATTCTATGTGATATCTTTTCTTGATAGGATTGATTTTCCAGACAAAAGAGATGTACCTATTTTTCTATAAAGCTGATGGTAGTTTGTTGCATTGGAAACCATTAGTAAAGATCAGCACTGGCACAGGAAATGTAAAGTAGAAGAGAGCAGATAAGCATGAGATGAAGCCAGTGAAAGAGAGCTGTTGGCTGAAAGGAGGTTATGTGCAGAATTTTTCCATGTTCAGTCTGGGGACTAAGCTTATTTAATGTTTTCACAAGTAAATTCAGTGCAAAGTGAGACTGTACTATTGAAATGTGCTAAAGACACTGAGGTACAAAGGTTTAAATATCATAAGGGGGAAAAAATGAATGATTTTGCAGACTCCCATAAGAGAAAGAGAATGACATTCAAAAGTTTGAAAGCAGAAATAATGGTCATCCAGACAAATGACAAGATTTTCTGCTATAAACCAGGGGACTGTGTAGAAAGGACAAAGGAAGAAGACCTGATAGTATTAGTTATCACGCTGATTATGATAGGTTACCAATTTGATGAGACTGTGAAAAATGCAAATGCAATCCTTAAACATTAGTATGTCTGGCAGAAATGGAGAAGTATTAATGCCACTGCATTAAGCATCAATGAGATATCACCTGAACTACTGTGTACAGTAAAAGATAGGTGTCCAAGAAAGATGAATATGAGCTGAGAGAAAGACTATTGGGAAGGTTACCTATAAAGATTATATTAAGAATATATATATAAAGAATATTTTGTAAAAGGTAAGTAGTTAATACCATGCTTTTTCTTAGCCTACAGAAAACAAAGCTGGAGCAGGGGGATATACCGTCTGTGCGGGAGCAAAGAACTGAGTCAGAAGAGTAGAAAAATAATGTTGCAGCAATAACAAGTGGGGCTAAAGTGGCTGGGAAAAGCATGGGGCCTATGACAGGTGGAGATCAGGCTTGATGATTTTGGAGTTCCCTTCGTCCCGTGCAATGCAGACTGTATTTACTTTGTTCTACTGTGCCACTAAGCTGTATGTGCTCAGTGCAGTTGTATTGCTGGCCCATAGGCAGAGCTTAGAGGAGCTGTCACTGCTGGCTGGTGAACAGCAGGACAGGCATGGCAAGGCAGGACAAGGCAGGTAAATCAGCTCTCTAATGTGCTCTGTTGCTTGGCAGATGATGCTTTATATGTATCTACAATCAGCTGTATTTGAGGCTAGGAATATGTATATAGTTCTTATTTTAAAGCATCAGAAGAAACGCTCTTTCATCTTAGTACATCTGTTGGGTAACTACGCACATCACTGGCACAAATAATATGGTTAGTTTTAATAGGAAAATAAACAGATATAGGAAGAACTATTTGAAAGAACCAAACTAAATAGTGTCCTACGGGGTTTTTTTGCAATTGCCCTGGAAACAGAGCTTCCTGTCAGCCCTTCTCCGTCCTCATATCAGCATTTCGCTGCATACGCTCTTGAATATTTTGATGTATGCTTTTTCCCTCCATTCTGCATGTGTGACGCAGATCCCATCAAATTGCCGAGTGGTTTCATCTCCCAGAGCTAAAGGGGACCCAGAGATCTCAAAAGATGCTTGAGATCCCAGCGGCACTGAAAGCTACCATGAGAGGAAACCAAAATGCTGTAACCAATGGGACCATAGTTTGTTCTGCATCCAAGGCTGATCATAACTGTTGCTCCTTTTGGGGTGACATCCCAGGTTGCTTCCTCCTTTCATATTTACATGCTACACACAGAACTGCTGCATAGACAGCCATCTTTGTGAGCTCTTCTTTATAGGAGAAGACCATGCTGCTTCCTTCTGTGGAGAGCAGGAAAGGTGTGAGCTGCAGTGACACACACTTTTTGCTGTCTGCAGCACCAGACAGCAAAAAAAGTGGTGGGGGTATCTTTGGATCTTTGTGGTATTTACCTATTACTAAGCAGCCAGAGAAATGGAGGGTTAAAAGGCAAATAAAGTAGGTGACGTGGGACCAAAAGCAGCCTAAAATTTTCATGGTTTAGGAAACATCAAAAAAATATGAAAAAAAAAATAAAAGAAAAAATAAATGAAGTCCAAATCAGAAGGAATAATTTCTCGTTCTTTGATAGAATGCATTTGTCAGTACTTCCCAACACTGGTCTGATTTTGTACTTTTAGGACTGTTGGGAAAACTCATGCTGACTTGAAGAAACCCAGAGCTTTGTCTGGTGCTGAGTACAGCTGAAAACTCACACTCTGATTGCTCATCCCATCCTGGTGCATTGTAGCTTCTCAGCATATGATGTTGCATTTCCTCAGGCTTGCAGAGCAGCTTTTGGTGTGCTGAAAAAGGCTGATCTGGTAAGTAAGCAAAACACTGAATCTCAGAATATAAACTATGAGAGAGAATCAATCAACAGGGGAAAAGTCAAGCTGAGTGGGAGGAAAGGGCAGGAAAAGGCATCTGGAGTGCATTTTAAACTCTGAACACTCTAATGTATATAATCATGGCATGTAATCCACATGGGACAAATCTTACAGCAAACTTTCACGGGAAGTTCCCACTTACATCACATTCTCTGTGCCTGTAAGGTCATGGAGGCTGTTGCCTCCCCAGAGTTCCCAAGTTTTATAGGTCTATACTATATATACATATATATGTAGGATGCTACTTCCCAGGGGGGAGCATCTAGAGGTGGTGGGAAAGCTTAAGCATTTCAGTGACCCTGAGAGCTATGCCAGTGGAGGGGGTTAACTCTCAAGAGGGCTACACAAGCCTCAGATAGGAAGCTAAATTACAGAAATACAGGAAGGTGGGCACTCCTCAAAGCTAGCTGATAAGAGAGGATGTCAGAGGCCTCACTCACACAGACCCAGGCTATTGCAGTTAATAATGTATGGGAATTAAACTTTCTGCTAGAATTAAAAACATGGAGAAAGAGACACTATTGTTTAGTTAATGAACAGCAACACCTTCATCAGCTTTGGACCAAATCCCTGGTTTTTTCTGCCCCCATACTGTACAATGAAGACTCTGGTAGAGCACATAGCTTCCTTTTTCTTTCCCTCTGGCAAGGCCCACTTTTCTTCCGTGTACACTGGGTCTAAAACTTACACACACACATACATGTTCATTGGTATAAAGCTTTTGTAAATTCTTTAGTTATTAATTACAGCTGGAGGCATACTTTTATTTGATATAGTATTGTGTAGCTCTGGCTTTGCAAGTTTTCTGTTTGCAAAACCAGTGCACTGGGAACATGTACAAAAAATACGGAAGATAGATGTTAGAGGAAAGTCACTGGGAAAGCTTGATTGATGTCTCCTGAGGCTTTTCATCCTCAAAAGTGAACAGCCGAGTGCATCCTGTCATCATGCCACTGAGTTGTTCAGGATGAATTTGCACCCTAAACAAAGCATTAAGACAACAAAGTAATTTGAGGATAAAAATTGTTCTGCCTATGTTTTAGAAAGACTAGATGCATTCCATATGCCCTGGCTGTATAAATATAAAACACACGCAAATATATATATATATATATACAGGTATATATACCTGTGAATATATATATATGTGTGTGTATATATACACAGTGTACATATATATACACACATATATATACACACTGTTCGGTTAGGAACAGCAAAGTGGCTGAGATGGGATTACCAGACATTATGTTAATCCTTATGGCTGACTGTGAAGTCCCTCAGTTAGGAAACTAAGGCCATGGCCATACTGCGGTACAAGTGAATGCCCAGCATGTGGCTTTAAGGCCAGTGGGTAAGAAGTTATTTAAAGAAATGGTTTGTTTGGGAGTTTTCTGGAGTCTTGCTGGGGAGCTCCAGGGAGAAGCCCTTATGAAAAGAGCAAAATTGAAAAGCCAGCTGGTGGGGAGAAGAGCTCCCCACTGCTTCTGATATTTCCGTGGAAGGGTAAGGATGTTGAAACCGAGGAAAACTGGGACAAAATGTGAGCTGGCTGCCAGGATGTGCCTTCAAAGGAGCTGACTACCAGCCATGCTGCAGAGCAGTAGTTACCAGGGACACTTTGGAGCCAAAAGCTGGGACTGCCATGCTCAACATGGGGCATCCTGCAGGGAAGGGCCTCAGGGGCAGGGAGGTGCCTTACCCACAAGTTTGCCCTTTTAACCCTGGGAAAAATGGTGTTCAAGGCTGTTCCTGAAGCCAGTCGCAGTCACATCTTCCAGATCACAATCCAGCCCCTTGTTCTCTTCCACCCACAGATCCAATTTGGTACAAGGATTTGTAAAGGAAGCATCTACAGATTTGTTTTGGGCTTGTGGCAACTTGCTTCGGATTCAGATACTAGGACTACCATTATCTCTCTCACAGACCTCCTCTGGGGGGATGTGGCCAATAGGGATGTAGGACAGATTGTCCCAGTAGGGTCTGAGGGATGTGGATCACTGTCATCACGCCCATATCAGTGTAAATTGCTGTCATATCCCCAGGACAATGTAACAAATCCTTTACACTGTCTGAGTCACTCTCAGGCTCTCCAAGGGTTCCAGCTTAATTTTCAGTCCTGAATACACAATCCATCTTATAGCAGTGCTGTTCACAAAAATGTACGTCAGAATTTTGCATGTTTGTGTAGTTAATGACCAGTGAGAATTCTGCCTTTGGGGGTGTATAACTTTCTGATATCGTTGTATTTCCGCATTTAGTGAAGTGTTCGTTGCAGAAACGACAATTAAGCTGAAGCGTATGTTCAGTTAAGTCTGGTAGTCAGCAGGCTGGGCAGATAATCTCCTGGTGTTCCACACTTTCAGGGGAAATCCTGTAGTGCAAAGGGTCTGGCTGCAAAGCCCAGCACTGCCTCAACATACTTATGCAGCCTCAGCTACTTCGATCAGTCTGGCCGCACTAGAGCATATTTCTTTTGACCAGGCTCATTTACCTCTCTGCACTTCTCTCCCATTCTGAGCACCAAACTGAAGATGGGAAATCAAGTCTTGCAGCAAAGCAAAGGAAATTTTGAATTTTACAGGTGGGAAAATAAAGGCCATCCATGTCAAAAGTCACAATTGTTGCAGCATCATTATCCAATCACAGGCTATAGTTCCTTCTCCGCTTCCAAAAATGCAAACAAATTCCTACAGACACACAAAGAAAGGGGCAGGGGCAGTTTTGGCTGAGCAGGGATCAATTTTTCAGAAGGCAGACTTTTAGGTAAGTATTGCGATTGCTACTGCCACAATAGCAAGGGAAAAGACATGATAAAAACAGCTTGCCAAAGTTTGAGAAGAGCAGCCAAAGCAAATTCCCTATCAAAAAGCATGTGATACAATAGTGCTTTGGATTAAGACGCTACTTTAAGCTTGGGCAGGTGCCCATGTGTTATTTTGTGTGTATATGTATAAGTACATGTGGTATCTTCTCCATTCATAAAACATGAGCCATCTGCTATATGTCTTGGAAGAAAAGAGCAGACTCTCCTTCCCCAGCCTTGTAGCTGATGGAAGTGGCTTGGGAGATCTTTTGAATAACAAATAATGTTTACGCGCATGTTGGTTTTAGTGTGTGTGTTTACCACAGCAAAGGCAAGCACTGTGGATTCCTGCATGATTTTGCTTGCTTAGCTTCTGTATTCCCTCTATTGTGGGCAATTGTACTACAGTATAAAGCAACCTCCTGTGGCATATAATAAACATATAAAGATGACACTTGCTAATAGTCTCCACTCAGACAATGAGAGAAAAGAAGAATCAAACCCTGTCTGCAAAAAGAAAGGCACTATTAATAGAAATAGGGTGTAGATCAGGACATGGTTACTAGATTGCTGGGAACTTGCAGGACTCTGGAGCGTGGTAAGCCCCTGCTGGCACCAAGGACATAGCATTCCCAAACCATACACAGTCCATTCCCTGGATATGTGCTACCTCTGAAACCAGACCACAAATGAAAGTCAGTTGTCTGTCCCTATGAAGCCTCAATCTCCAGTCAACCTTCCTCTTCCAACCTAGAGCAGACCTTAAAGGAAGTATTTAGTCATTCACTCCCTTCTCCAGGTGAGTCTGGCACTTTACAGTACTCCTCAAACAGACTCCATGAAGACCACTCAACTTCCCTTTGCTAGCCTTGTGGTAGACATCAATCCATGCAGCTCTTTGACAGTGAGCATACAGTCAGTAAAACACCCACGCATTTGTCCTGTTTATAAGTCCTCTTTTTTTTGCCATTCCTTCTTGCTTAACATTTCCAGCTGCCAGGTATTCCTGCTTTTTGTCCACTCAACTGGTTTCCGGGATTGTTGCCCATACTGCTGTTCCTCATAATACTGTGCACAGTATCCTTAAGGAAGATAGTTTCCCATTTGAGTAATAGTTTTGCTCAAGCAGGAAGGATGATTCCTTTCTGTCGTCCCCATAGGCTGTCCTCCAGTGACAAACCTGGAGTTATACAGCATTTGTTATAATGATGAATTTTCAAGCAGGGACCATCAAGGAATGTGAAACAGTCAGTACAGCTTTGCTGGCTTTAGAAGAGCCATGCTGGTTTATTTCAACCAATGAAGTATACATGTCTATCTGTCAGAATAGAATACTTCTCTTAGAGGAAAATTAAGTACAGTAGGACTTCAGATGGTTGGGTGACTCCTTGGATTGCATCTTTTATTTCTCTTCCTATGATTTTTGTCATTATCCTTGCATTCCCTGTAAGGTTTTCTGCCTGACTTAATGCACTTATGATTCAGGCTTGGTGAAATCTATTTTGACACATAACACATACCATATCTGTGACTTCTGCACTTTTATTAGTGAGTCAGAAAAATTAGCTTTGGAGCCGGTGGTTTCCCACTGACTATCTCTGAGGAGTCTGGAGATAAGACTTCCTCTCCAGTTCCACCCACCGGGAAATCATTAGCATGGCTCCCTTACAGGCATGAACTCCCTATAACACACTGTTCCCAAGCACTCTCTTTCCTGCTGGATTGTCTTAGTATCTTGGAAATATGACTTTTTTTTTAATTTAATATTTTTCCATTGGTATTGCATTCTCAGGTGAGCTCATAGTTTGGTGTAGTGTGCTAGAATTACACTTCCTAGTCCTGGACTCTGGAGACCATTCTGAGCATAATTGGATCTATATCAAGCCCGTGAGTCTTTAAGGCTTTCTCAACATTTTACACCATACAGTTCCCCCACTTCTCCCATCTGGTGACACGGCTCTGAGAAATACCAAAGAGCTGGGAAAACTGTTTGTCCTTAAGCTGTTATCTGTTTCCTTTTTGAGCATTGGCAGTAAAAGTCCAGTCGAGTGCCAGAGCTGGTCCATTATTAATTTTCAATTCAATTAAGCACATAACAAAAAGGATTTGTACTTGGCAGTTGCTGCCCAAAGGTCCTGGTTAAAATAATGACCCAGAGGACCCATTCAGGTAAGTGAAGGGCAGGAGTTCTGGGCATCTAAAAACTTCACTTGTTTTCCTTTCTCTCATCTGTTTGCCCTTTATTCCTACAGTTGTCCTCTGGTTCCTTCTGCTAAACCCGTTACCACTCTCCCTGTCCTCATGTAGGGGGTTTCAGCAGCACCTCTCCAGGAAAGCCATCCTCTCTCTCTCCGACCTCTTCCCTGCAGGGGCCAGCTCAATCTGAATAATTCATGTTAGGTTAAGTATTCAGTAAGGGGCTGGACTGAAAAACTCCTCAAGCCTTCATAAGAGCCTGAGCTGTGTATGCAGCCAGGGTGCAGGCAGTGACTTGCTCCTTGACCCTAAGGGAGCAACAAGGGTGAAGGTTTTGAGGGGTGCCAGCCATTTGGTCTGTGCAGATCTGCTTAAAAATAGAACCTGTCCAAATTTCCATGCTTAGATATGTTACTCACACATACCTACAGCTCTAAACATGTTAATAATTCATTGGCATTAGAAAGGCAGCGATGATTTGCAGAAAGCTTGGTGGAGGTGTTTGTTATAAACAAATGAAGAACATTTTTCCTCACCCCTGGAAGGTCCTCCAGCCTGTAGAAGCAGTAGGGAAGTCTGTCTATAAGGACAGAGAAGGTCAAGAAAGACCATAAGGCACAGGAGGAACAGGATGCTGCAGAGCAGCTCCTTCCCAAAGGCAGCCTAATCATGTCTTGTGGCATATTATGCATGTAACTGTCAGCTCACCCCATATCTCCAGTTTAAGGGTTCCTGCTGCATAGCTCATTTTTGCTGCAGTGCAGTATCCTGGTCTGCTCTGTGCCACAGGATGGGGATCCCTGTGTCCTTTGGACAAACCCCACATCAGTGGGAGTGCCTGCGGGAATCTCCCAGCATCATGTGGGAACCCAAGAGGAAAATATTTTTTGGTAACAAATAACAAAAAAACCCAAAACACAAGAGATCAAGAACAAGAAGGACAAAGGGACTTCCTCATGAAATAAGCTATTTGGAAACCACTTGTCTCTTTTCTGTGCCACCACCTAGAAGGCTCACTCATCTACTTTTCTTTTAAACAAGGCTTTCCTGTCTGGCATGCAGCTATGGGAATGCAGACAATTAATTTACATAAGAAGAACTTCCACACTCCTCTGGCAGATTTGTATAAACTGGATATGACATTACCAGCAGCCAGACACATCTTGCTCCAATAAGCACTGTTATTTATTATTAAACTAAAGGGGACTAGTGCAGCAAGTTCTAGGAGACTCAACACTGCTGACTGGTGCGTGGAGTGAGCCTGAATCCGGGCTACAGCAGTTACAAGTTTAAGGCAGAAAAAGACACTAGGAAGAGTTCTACCTTCACTGCAGAAAGCTGAGTTTTGGGTAACCTTTTCAAAAAGCACCATTAATGTCACCATCTACCTTATACTTGAAAGAACCTTACAGTTAGGTTGTGCTCTACAAGCCTTTTCCATTTTCTTCCCCATTTCTTTCCTAAGAAATTAAGTGGCCACTGTGATATCCCTGTTTCTGTTTCTCATCAGCTTTATTCCTAACTTTTGCTTCATATTTATAACTGGATTAGATAAGAAAAGGCCCAAACCTCAGTGTCAGCCATGAGGTACAAGACTCTTTCATGCAGAAGAGGAGAGATATTCCATTCCATTCAGCCATCACATCAGGGAAGACCCTCCCAAAACCTTTCTTGTGTTACCAAATGGTTATACTGGTTCCCTCTCCACATTGGGGTCCATTTTCCATTTCCATTTTCCATTGAATATCTCCATTCAAGTCCCCTGCTTCCAGGGACCTCTGCAGAGTGGCTACATGGTTTCTGGGCAGCAATCCAGGATATCTATAGACCTTCAGGAGATGATGAATACCAGATTCTGGCTCCAGGCTTGAGGAACAGAAAAGCTCTGGAAGGCAGGAAGACTCTCCCAAGGAGCCACATCCCAAAGGAACCAAGGAGAGGTTTCTAGATATATGATTCAAAGGTGTTTCTTAAGGAGGGATGAGATAGGGCTGAGTTGCAAGGGCTCAGGGGCCTAGGGCTTTGAGGTGAGGCTCAGCAAGAAGAGTTCTTGAAGGACAGGAATGGTGTCCTTGGAAATTGTCTCCGGGCTCACTTTTAGGCATACGCAGTCTCATGGACAAATTTATCATGTGCCACCTTATGCTACCACTGCCTTATCAAAATCTGTGGCCTCATGCCAGCTTTGCTGAAAGGAAAGCAAGGGCTGGAGAATCAGAGACCACATGGATTTTTGGGTCCTCTTCCAGAAAACAAGGGTCTACTCTGCACATGTTTCTGGTGTGCTGGGGACTGTAAGAGAGACACTGGGAAACAGCCACTGACATCTAGTGAGGGTAACAGCCATTCTGCTTCCCAGTGAGAAATTTGGCTACAACAGGGCTGAATGCTTTCGGAAAAGCCGCTGAGTATAGTGGGACAAAGCAATGGCAAGGGGTCTGAAAGGCAGTCCTGTTCTGGAAGCACTAGGCTGCTGAGGTAGCAGTAGGAGTGTGATGTCGTGGGGTATGAAGGAGCTGAAGGCAATCCAAGGGCCCACCTTGGGGTTAGGAAGATGAAGCTCTGGAGGGCAGCTTATATATCCTTGGAAAACTGACCCCAGGGGAGGCTTAGCCTTGTTTCTAGGAGTTTTCCCATGAAGTAAACAAGACAAAGGGTTACCATAGGTACTAGTCATCCACACCTAAGCCTGGGATGCTGGCTCAGGCAATGGAGAGGACTGGGTTATATGTTTCTCTGGAGGCTGCTGAGGTGCCCAGTGTGAATTTCCTGGCACAGCCTTTGTGTAGCTATGTGTTATTCAAAGGGCCTTTTTTTGTGGAAGGGAAGGTTTTGCAATATGCAGTAGTGCTATTATTTGCAGTCCTTACCTTGCAAGATAAAAATCATAATCCTTTCCACACTTTCACCCTTGGCTCAAATAGGCCATGTGACAAGATATATTTAACTATGCCTCTATGAAATCTCAAGACTACTGTCCAGAAATTTAGTTCACATCTGCTTTTCAGTGCAGGGGATATTGATGTGCCTGACAAACAGTGGTTTCATCACACAAGCAAGCTCACTATAAATAATATTTTCAGCAGTGGCAGGACAAAGCATTCAGAGGGGGGGATAATAGCAAACTGGGAAAGTGTGACACGTGGCTCCGAAAGTTGTCCTGAATTTCAGTTTTCCATCTACATTTGGAGAGTAGACTTCAATCCTGACGCAGAAAAGCAAGATAAGAAAGTAAACTGGCAAAGAACGATTGTGTGGCTCACATGAACCACAAGGCTCTCTAGAGCACAGTTTCAGCTGGAACTCCATTCTCCTTTCCACTCATGCCTCCCACAGAGCCACATTCCAGCAAATTCACTCTTATTCCATAGAAGCTTTCTTTTCTGACTCACTTTCCTGCCTATCAGCAACATTGCCTAATTACCTCCTTCTCTTTTTCAAGACCAAGTCCCAGCGGCTTAGCCCATATCTGCAGGGATTTTTTTCCTAACCTGAGGGATATCTGCCCACACTCTCCACAAATATGCTCTTCTTCAAAATGTTCAAGGCTGAGGTTTGAGGCTTGCACCATTGGCCCACAGGAGGTGATAGTGTGTGAGAGGTATGTCAGGTGAGGATAAACCTTGAAGGGCCTTAAAAAAGGGACAGTTTCTTCATTATGTGACACAGTGAAAACACAAAGCCAATTAACAACTATAGACACTGCCAACATCAAAGTGTCAGACTAAGAAATCAGACTTCCTCCTTGGGCACACTCAAAAGCTATCTGGATGAAGTCCTGGGCAACTGGTTATAGATGGCCTTTCTTGAGCAGAGGGATTGGATCAAATGACCCTCAGAGCTCCCTTCCAACTTCAGCCATTCTGGGATTCTGTGAAATTGTCTTTGCAAAACCATTTTATGTGAATATTTGGAGGACAAGACACGTATATTTGTCAAAGCCAGAGAGGTGGTGATTCAGAAATCAAGACATGCACTGATTCCAACAAGTGTATGGCCAAAGATCTTATTTAAGTAGGTCAACAGAAGGACTAGATTGTGGGCATCATACTCAGAAAGATTTGGAATGCATCTGAAATCAGAACTGATGGCCAGGATAACAGCCTGACCTGCAAGCAATTTAGTTGCACTTTCCACAGTGTCAAAGCATGTATGGAAGTTTTTCGGGCCCTCTTGACCTTGACCGAGAAGGCATCCGTGAGATTGACAGAAAGAAACAGCCTGAGATGTTAGTTTGAACAGCAATAGGAAGTCTGCATGGGGGAAGGTTCTGAGGTAGTTCCAGACTTTTGTACAGGAGGTAGCTCAGATGGCCATTATTAGGCATCTTTAGAGCAAACAAATAGTATTTATTCTTAAAACAATGCATTTTTGTACATCTCTCTGCTACAGTTTTTTTCCAGAACTGAGTTTTCTAGCTTCCATATGAGGATGTCAAGTGCAATATTTCCACAAAAGTTGAGAGATGACAAGCACTGATTCTCTCCTATCAGCCATTCCTGTCAGAAAAGATTAGATTGGTTCCACATGAGTTGTTCTTGACAATTTTACCTTACTTGTACCTTCCAAGTGCCCAACAACCATTTTAGTATTTTTTTTTCCAGTAGTTTTTAGGACCTGAGGTTAAACTGACTGGTGCCATCTTTTTCTTTTTAAAATTAAGTTCAAAATTTGCCAAATCCTGCTTTTCTAGGGCCATATTCATTTTCCAGACACTCCCAACTATACCACTATCAGCTCCTGAACTGCTAGTGGTCTCCAAATACACCATGGTGTACTTCATCAGATACCAGGAACTTGGAAACTTCTATCCTATGTCCTGTCCCTTTGTTGTTATCTCTCCTATCTTCAAAATGGCAAAATGAGGAACAAAGGTACAACAGGGTACCAGACCTCGCCTCAATCCCTGGTACTGTGATGGAACAAGTAAACCTGAAAGTACTTTCTAGGCACATGAAGGGTATCAAGGATATTAAGAGCAGTCATCATGAATTCACAAAGGCAAGTCATGCTTGACCAACTTGATAGCCTTATAAGGTGAATTGACTGGCTTGGTAAATGAAGGGAGAACAGAATATTGTCTGCCTTGACTTTTACAAGGCTCGTGACACTGTCTTTAATAACGTTCTCGTAGACAAACTGCTGTCATATTGGCTGGACGAACAGTGAAATGGGTTGAAAACTGGATTAACAGGCCCAGAAGGCTGTGATCAGCAGTATCAAGTCTAGTTCGAAGCCTTTAACTAGCCGTGTACGCCAGGGTCAATACTGCATCAATTCTGTTCAACATCTTCCTTAATGACCTGGATGATTTGAGAAGACTGCACACTCAGCAAGTCTTCTGAGAATACAAAACTGGGAGCAAGTCTTCTGAGAATACAAAACGTGTTGATAAACTGGTCTATCCGGAAGGACATCAACAGGCTGGAGAAACGTGTGGAACCCCATCAATTTCAACAAGGGGAAGTATGAAACCTGCAGCTGGAGATGAACACCCCCAGGCACCAGTGCATACTGGAAATCAACTGGCTGGAAAGCAGCTTTGCAGGTAAGGACAAGGGGGTCCTTGTGGACACGAAATTGAACATAAGCTAGTGATGTGCTCTTGTGGCAAAGAAGACAAGTAATATCCTGGGATGCATCAGGCATGTTGCCAGCAAATCAAGGGAAGTGATTCTTCCTTTCTACTCAGCACTGGTGAAGCCACATCTGAAGCATTTGGTCCAGTCCCGAGCTCCTCAGTATAAAAGAGACATGGACATATTGGTTCAATGAAGGGCAACAAAGATGATTAAGGGACTCAGGCACCTCTCCAATGAGGAGAAGCTGAGAGAGGTGGGACTGTTCAAGACAGAGAAGACAAGGCTCAGGGGGATCTCTATGAATCGTAGAATCATAGAATAGTTAGGGCTGGAAAAGACCTTAAGATCATCTAGTTCCAACCCCCTTGCCATGGGCAGGGACACCTCACACTAAACCATGCCACCCAAGGCTCTGTCCAACGGGGCCTTGATCACCATCAGGGATGGAACATTCCCAACTTCCCTGGGCAACACAGTCCAGTGCCTCACTGCCCTTACAGTAAAGAATTTCTTCCTTATATCCAATATAAACTTCCTTAAGTTTTAACCCGTTCCTCCTTTTCCTATCACTACAGACCCCAATGAAGAGTCCATCCCCAACATCCCTATAGGCCCCCTTCAGATACTGGAAGGCTGCTATGAGGTCTCCAGGCAGCCTTCTCTTCTTCAGCCCCAACTTTCTCATCCTATCTTCATATGGGAGGTGCTCCAGTCCCCTGATCATCCTCATGGCCCCCTTCTAGACTTGTTCCAACAGTTCCATATCCTTTTTATGCTGAGGACACCAGAACTGAACACTATACTACAAATGAGGTCGCACGAGGGCAGAGTAGAGGGGCAGGATCACCTCCCTCTACCTGCTGGTCACACTCCTTTTGATGCAGCCCACGATACAGTTGCCTTTCTGAGCTGCAAGCACACACTGTTGGCTCATGTTCATTTTCTCATCAACCAACACCCCCAAGTCCTTTTCTGCAGGGCTGCTCTGAATCTCTTCTTTGCCCAACCTGGAGCTGTGCCTGGGAATGCTCCAACCCAGGTGTAGGACCTTGCACTTGCCATGGTTAAACTTCATCAGGTTGGCATCAGCCCACCTCACAAGCATGTCAA
>JANRGW010008426.1:0-24205 GCA_024733675.1 Psilopsiagon aymara | reverse complement strand
AACAAGGTGCTTGGTGACAGCCAGCATGGCTTCACTAAGGGGAAATCCTGCCTGACCAGTCTGGTGGCCTTCTATGAAGGGGCTACGGAACTGATGGACAGGGGTAGAGCAGTTGATGTCATCTACCTGACTTGTGCAAAGCGTTTGACACTGTCTCACACGACATCTTTGTCTTTAAGTTGGAGAGACATCAATTTGAGAGGTGGACCACTCGGTGGATAAAGAACTGGTTGGATGACCATACGCAAAGAGTTGTGCTCAATGGCTCGGTGTGCAGCTGGAGGCCAGTAACGAGTGGTGTTCCCCAGGGATAAGTGTTGGGACCGGTCCTGTTTAACATCTTTGTCGGTGACATGGACAGTGGGATTTGAGTGCGCCCTCAGCAAGTTTGCCAATGACACCAAGCTGCGTGGTTCAGTTGATATGTTGGAGGGAAGGAATGCCATCCAGAGGGACCTTCTATCATAATCTTAGAATTATTATCTTAATTATTATCATCTTATAATAATCATAGAATCATAACTATTCTATGTTTCACCTGATATAAGTGGGTGCAGATTTCAGAGGTACTGTTCCATAGAATCATAGAATAGTTAAGGTTGGAAAGTACCTTAAGATCATCTAGTTCCAGCCCCCCTGCCATGGGCAGGGACACCTCACGCTAGACCATGTCACCCAAGACTCCATCCAGCCTGGCTTTGCATACTGCCAGGGATGGAGCATTTATCCTGTTTCGCTGTGTATCATCATGGAAACAAAGTGTATATATCCACGTGGATGCCTTTAAAACATCATAGGCAGTGGTATGCCTTAAAAGGTGTAAAATTCTGATCTCATGTGCCCTAGTGAACATCCAAGAGCGGATTCTACCAAGAGTCTTCATGGTACGAGTGAAAGCAGGACTTAACTACTACCTTCATGTCATGTTTGCTGCCATGCTTTGCCTTTTCTCATGTGCCATCTGACGAATCCACAGGACTCTCCATTCTACTGCCATTTAGAAAATGTCATAACGCAGTGCAGCATCATTCGTTTGATTTCCCCTGTACATTTAAAATAGTACCATATCTTAACAACCACAACAAAATCAGGCTTCTTTTCTTGCCCTGCAACTGTCTACTCATTGCTTCTGTGCTTCTATCACTGCTTTGAGGTGATTCATTAAGGTGAACATTCACTCCAATGTAAAATGGCTTGGACACTTGTAAAAGTTTCATTTAAGTATCTGATTATATGTTTCAGTTATTACATAGCTCTCATCCCCGTAGCATTTGGATGAGTGCACTACCTGTCTAGGCCCAGCTCCAGTGGAAGTAATTCAGGTATTCAATTCAAATATTAAAATTATGCAACCAAAAAATATTTATTTTTTAGTAAAAATAACATACTGGCATGTGTCAAAAGGAGTGTGACCAGCAGCTCCATGGAGGTGATTCTGCCCCTCTACTCCACTCATGAGACCCTCCTGCAGTCCTGCATCCAGCCCTAGGGGCAGCAACACAGGAGGGACATGGAGCTGTCGAGGTGAGTCCAGAGGAGGCCATGGGGATGCTCCGAGGGCTGGAGCGCCTCTGCTCTGAAGAGAGGCTGAGAGAGCTGGGCTTGTTCAGACAGGAGAAGAGAAGGCTTCAGGGAGACCTTCGAGCAGCTTCCAGTGCCTAGAGGGGCTACAAGAAACCTGAAGAGGCGCTTTGGACAAGGGCCTGTAGGGACAGGACAGGAAGGAATGGATTTAACCTGACAGAGGGGAGATTTAGATAAGACATTAGGAAGAAATTCTGCTCTGTGAGTGTGGTGAGGCGCTGGCAAAGGGTGCCCAGAGAAGCTGTGGCTGCCCATCCCTGGCAGTGTTCAAGGCCAGGTTGGACAGGGCTTGGAGCAACCTGCTCTAGTGGAAGGTGGCCCTGCCCATGGCAGGGGGTTGGAACTGGATGAGCTTTAAGGTCCCTTCCAACCCAAACCATTCCGTGATTCTGTGGTTCTGTGATTTTATTTTCTTTGCTGGTTCTTCAGTTGCTGCTCTGCAGATGTAAAAACTAAATGTATCATTTTGGAAAAGAAAAACTATCCAACAGTATTAACCCCATTACTTGTCATCGTGGATGGGACCATTACAGTTGGTATCATATGCAGAGTCACATATTAATGTATCGTGTACTATAAATTGACTGAAGGTTTTTTATCATCGTAATGTGATAGAAAAGAGTGCTGTAGGTCTGTGCTAATGACAATAAAATAACAAAAGAAATAGGCAGGAAAAAGAGAACAGAACTTTGACACTCTCCCCTTGTGCATGCTACTCCTCCTGATGTAGATTTTAAACTACAAATGGCTTGAGGACCATGATTCCACACTGATTTATGTCACCTGAATGACTGATCTAGCGTATTACCGCTCATTTCAATGTTGTCATACTCTGCTGAGGCCACAGAAGGGCTGGCAGAAGATTCCTTTCAAGTACATGGCAGTTTGTAAAGCACTCTGAGCTTCTTCAGGTCATGATTTTAAGTACTGCTACATGAACCTGTACCTCAAGAGGGAAGCAATTCACAGCAATTATATGGGAATCAAGATAGAGGTATCAAGATAGGGCTAAATTCTTGGCCTGGAATGCATGGAAGTAGTTCTCAGAAAGCCCTTATTCCTTGCACAGTCCCAGTCTTGTGGTTGCCTATTAAGGAATTTGGTCTTGGGAGCCACTGTTGCTACAGCATCTCCAAAGGGCATTCCAGGAAATAGGGGCTGTGGGTGCATTCAGAGGGAACCCCAGGCTGCCTTGTGGCCTCATGTTCCTGGGAGGATGGTCCAGCCTGTCCATTCAGAGACAGAGACCTTATTGCTCAGGGCAGTCTATTTCATGTATTGGCTGCACGTGCCGCATCTGAAACGTGAAGGAAGTCCCTGTTGCTGGACATTCCACTCAGCAGGAGTGCACATCTGTCATTTCTATTACAGTTACATTTCTACATATAAGAACAATTTTTGACCATTAATGTTCTTTCTCTAGTGTGTTTCTGATCCATTAAAAGATCGGGTTAAGCCTCCGCACTTTTAATCTCTGACAGGTGAAGCTGGCTGAGCCGTGTGTTCAGCTGAGCCAAACAGCTCCTCATTTTCCAGGGGCTGTCCCTTGCATGCCCTGAGGTAGTCTCTGTGGTTCAGAGGAAGCATGAAAAGGCTTTTTCAACACAAGCAAACCAACTAAACAAAATCTGACCCGTCTCTTTATCCTTTAGCTGAAAGCCATTTCTTTGAAAGGAATCTCATCCAACAAGAGAGTAATCATATCTGTGGCACTGAGAGCAAAACAACAAGCAATTTCCTGTACTTTTGTCTTTCTCATTTTCCACAAGTGCAAATAGCTTCAATTACTTCCTCAAAGTCTGATGAGTTCCACAGTGGGGCCAGTGATTAACTGCAAGGGAAATTTTTACTTCCCTCCTTGACTTGTGTGTTTTGGTACCAGTTAAGCCATTCCACAGTAGCACTGCACGTCAGTCCTACCTAATCACCTGCATACACACACTGGGGAGAGGAAGAGGCGGTGACAGGAACGGCCCAGCTGAAATGCTGCAGGTGAAAGACTTTCCATGTGGCTGGCCTCCAGTGCTGAACGCGCTGAGTCACGCTCTGCACACTAGAGCATGACTAAGAGGGCTCAGCCTGCTCTGAAGCTCGGTTTTATTGACGAGCTGACAACATCAGCTCCTGTTGCCAGCCTTGCTCCCTTGAGTCTCTCTCTGCGTGACTTCCCCTGCGCTGCTCCTCTCTGCCCAAACAGGCAGGGCCAGCCAGAGCCACCTGCTATTGTGACTCAACAGAGCAAGGCAACAGGCCTGCAGGAGTTCTGCCTCACCTTCTCATACTGCATTGCCATAATACATGAATAAAGACTGACTTCAGGAACAGTGGGGGAAGAAGGGGGGTAGGTCTTATATGTGAACATGCTGAACTCCTACTGCTGATTGAGGTCCTATATTTGAGAGGCCCAATGCTGACTGGGAAAGAGGTTCAGGTTACTTGGGAATGACCATAATATAAAATACCTTTAGAGCTGGAGTTTTCAAAGGAGGCAGATTCCTGATGGAGTACAAAGGGTATTGGGCAGTGGGTGTTCTGACATTCATAGCAGGTGCCAGGTTGGCTGGAGGGAGGAGGCAAACCCTGACCCCAAAGTGTGGGCTTTTATACCAAGCCCTGGCTGATGCTGATCTGAACCTGGTGTCCAATCTGAAAAGCATTAACAGCAGTCTACTCATGGAAAACACATCTCCTAAGCACACCGGGGAAAGCAACGTTAGGCTCATTTGCTAATGTTTCCATGAAGAAGGTGACTTTTATTAGTCAGAGCCTGTGTTTCTTCAGTCTGTAGGAAGAAGACCACTTGTCTAATCCATGGTGATTTACACTGCTGTAGTACTCACCATGACAAACTCCGCTGGGAAAGAATAACAAATGGAGCATGTTCAATGAGTGTGCAGTGGGAAGAGGTTGCAAGAACCAAAAAACAAGACAGCATTGCCTGAATAGCTTATTCACTTGGGTTTATTTGCTCTGTGAGCCAAGAACAAATGTAGTCAGGGAAAGGTGCTGAAGCCAAACAGTGCCTAGGGGGATAGCAACAGGGCACTCTTCCAGCTTGCTTGACTGCTCTGGGGCCTTAACAAGAGAACACTGGCATAAGAACAGCATTGTCTACAGACCATGAAAATTTCTACATCTCTTCCACCAGCATATGGAAGAGTACTCCTTGTTCTAAAGATGAATTCTTTCTCAACAGTCACCAAGCCAGTGGTCTTTTTGCCAGCAGTGTTGAGCAGTTGTTGCTAGACTAGATGATAGGCTTGTGAGACAGAAGTTTGGGCAAGGCTCTCTTTGTCACTCTGTCCTGTTTGCCAATCCTTGAAGTTAAAAAGTTACTCTAAATGAGAGAATGAGAGGCCAGAATGACAGTGATACCTCGAAACTTCTCCATCCCATCTTCTGTATGGGCTTACTGAATGGGTGAGGAGAATTACTTAGATGCACTGGCAATTTTCCTTAACCCTCTAGGAACTGTGGCAAGCCTTCAAGATGTGTGGAATATGAGGACAAGAGAAAAATGGTACATGATCTCACCTGCAGCTCTCCTTTCTCTGATGCTTTCATTGCTTCCCTGAACTCCTACATGCCAAGACCTGGGGCTTTACAGAGAATATCCTCACTTTAGAAGTGCATCAGCACAAAATACGAATTTCTTCAGAAGTGACTGATTGCTCCACTATCAGTTGTATGGCATAAATAGAAAATCAGGTGAATATTCACCTGGCCTGGAACATTGCTTCTTTAAATGCAGTTCCAGCTGTGTACGAAGTTGTTTTCTTCTTGGCCAAATTATTCTACAGAGTCAGTTCTGCGTCCTTCTGCTCCTGCATGGCAGCATTTCAGCAGTATCTGGAGGGGAAGCGTCTGCCTGCCGTCATGTTGCACCCAGTTTGGGATTCTCCCAAGTGGTGCTCATTATGTCACTGTGTGGTGACATTATTAGCGTATTTTAGCCAGCACCAGTCAATGTCAGATTGTTTCATGATGTGTTCAACAGTCATCAACGTTTCAAAAAGCACCAGACAAATGTCTTTTGACTTGACCCCTTTAATGCAATGTAATAGATCATTTGCGTGTTTAACAGCTCTCAAAGCGTTGATGCCTGCGTGCTTGCAAAATAGATATCTTCTCACTCTCTATTTTCCTCCTTCAAATGCTATGAGAAATTATTTAAGGAAGTTTTAATGAAATGCATCTGTCACTTATGAAGAAAAATAGCCATAGTATGCCTTTCCATTACTGGAAATGGCAGAATTAAATTAGAAAATTACAATCCTCAGCATCTTCCCTGACTTGTTTTTGCATAATGTGTTAGAAAATATGCCCACATAGGCAGAATGCTGCAATACCAATGGAGCATGTCATAAAACAAGACCTCTTTTTATGGTTGTTTCGTTACTTTGCATTGGGGAATTTTCTCCCATGGATGATTTTTGCTCCTGTTTCTGGGCAAAGAGGCTCAATTAGTAAAAGGAATTCAACTAAAGTCACAAATAGATAAAATCCTCCCTCTCTTCCAAAATTTCAGTTCTGGACTTCTGTCTGTTATATGGCTTCCAAGTCAAATGACCATGGTAGAACATACGATCCACACTCTTAATTCCTCATATCCCATCTAGAGGGCTTCTCCTTTTCTATTACATGGAATAAAAATAGTGTTACCATTGAAATCCCTGGGGCCACACTTTTGATAATAGGAATTATAGAATCATAGACTCCCAGGTTGGAAGGGACCTCAGGGATCATCTGGTTCAACCTTTACAGGTCAAGCGTGACCTAGGCTAGATGTGTACTCAGATCTTCAAAGTGTACAATGTTGGGGAATCCACCACTTCCCTGAGGAAATTATTCCAATGTCTGTTTGTTCTCATTGTGAAAAACTTTCCTCTTGTGTCCAATTGGGATCTCCCCAGGAGTAACTTTTACCCATTACCCCTGGTCTTTTCCATGTGACTCCTTGTAAAAAGGGAGTCTCCATCTTCTTTGTAGCCACCCTTTAAATACTGGCACATGGTGACAGGGTCTCCCTTGAGCCTTCTGTTCTCCAGGTTGAGCAAACCCAGCTCTCTCAGCCTGTCTTCACACGGCTTCCCAGTCCTTGGATCATCTTTGTAGCCCTTCTCTGGACCTTTTCCAGCCTGTTCACGTCTTTTTTGTCCAGTGGGGACCAAAACTCAGCAGTATTCCAGGTGTGGCCTGACAAGCACTGAGTAGAGTGGAATAAATATTGTATTCTGAGTCTTAGTAGACTGAAAGATGGCTATTAAAGGAGACATTTAAATGAACAGTGGGATGGTGTGAAATTGTCTTTTCAGAGGGAATGGGCTCCTCTTAGTCCCTCATTAGCAGGCTGTTCTTTTTGTCCTCAGAAGCAGATTGTTGGTAATTGCTTTTGTCTTTTTAAGTGAAGAGTTAGACTCCTTAGAGTCTAGCCCAGCTAGAGTAAGCCAGAATGTGATCTGCAATGTGATTTGCAGCCTTTAGCCCTGCTACTTCTGGAGGCAAAGAGGTAGCAATTGAAAAAAGCTCACAACAGAAGTCCCTTGTGTTTCCCACCTGTTTCTCACCTTTCCAGCTGGCAGTGGAGGATGCATGCAGAATACTTGTAGCCGTCACAGCCACTCCACACCAGCAGTATATGTTCCTGCTCCCCTGCTCCATTGACATCCAGCTCCACCAGCACTCTTCCACTCATTCTCCTGCTGGTTCTCTCCCTTTCCTTTTGATGGCATGTGGATTTTGCATTTTTTGTTGCACAAGAGATGGCTTCAGCAGAGACAGTAGTGCTTTACCCATGGCTGCTACCCAAACTCAAGTTTGGCACCTTCCTAATGAATCCTCATCCCTCACTTCCTGAATAAATGCTTTAAATACTGTGCTTTTATTCAATGCTGAGGGACATTACTGATGCATGTAGCTGTTATAATTCGCACTGAGCCCAGTGCTGTCTGTGCATGTCGGGAGGGTTAAGGCAGGAGGAAGGGCTGCCTTGCATCTCCTCTTGTTTAGTCAAATGCAGATGCGAAGCTTGATGTGAGCAGAGAATGTTCTTGTAACTAATGAATATAGAAGGTTCAAAAGGGAGCAAAGGAACTTCCCTAGCAACCCTCATAAAATTATGCTTACTTTTTTCCTCATTAAATTGATGTAATTTTTGTTGTTCCTGTTCATTCCAACCTCTTAAATTCCTGAAACATCCCAAAGATCTCTGTAAGGAAAGGCAGGGGTGAGAGAGGAAGGGGGTAGTAACTGAAGGTCCCAATATACTGAATACATCTGAGGGAATCCCAGAGCTTTCTGAGCACATGAGGCAAGCAAATAAATCATATGGAGCATGAAGGTAGGCTTGTTGAGAGATGAGAGCTTTTAAAGACCCAACTGCTTTCCTTTCAGCCTCATCTTGATTGAATTCAGTTAACAGCAACCCTGCATGAAGTAAACGCTGATTATCTCAGCTCGGACCTTCAGTGGTCCTCCAGGACTGCAGATAAGGATGCACATCACTATTCCTCTGACTATACAAAGGGGGAAAAGCTCAGATTTAAATGCCCAGATAAACAGGAACAGCAGAACTGAGGAGCACAAATAGCCCCAAGGTCACAGAGAAGCAGTACAAGCAGTGGTCAGTGTGGGAAGTGCCTAGTGTCCAGCAGGGATCAGTACTCATTTCTTGCAGATGGCAACACACCCCTGTAATGCTCCCAGTTAGTGGCAGGATTTTGTTTGAGCATTTACATCCAAGGGTTGGCATGTCTTGCTGACTCTGGTAGGGGATGGCTTATCCTAGAAAGCTGTCAAATTTGATTACCTTCAAGTTACCTGACACCGCTCTGCATGTTATTAATAATCACACCATGATCAAACTCATCAAAATCCAGCCTTAGTACTTAACTCTATGACTTCGTCTGTAGCATATTGTACAGGCCGACTTCATTCTGTGCAGAGAAGCATTTCTTTTTATTATTTTTCTGCAGGTAATGCCCTTTGATTTCATCAAGTTTCACCTGTTCTCTGTCCCTCCATGCAATCTGCGGAGGTGGGATGAGAAGCTTCTCTATGCTGCCTGGATCTGGAGCAGTCTCGTCTGTATTTCTCTGCTTCGTTGACTTCCACCTCATTTCAAATCTCAGCTGAAAACTCCTCCCTTCTCCCTTGCTTCTGTGTTCCTGCTCTTAGTTATCCCTGAAACTACAGTATTGCTTTCTGTAAAGCAGTTGAGAGATGGATTTTGCGTGACAGAAAGAATTCAGACTTAATCCTTTAACCTTTACTTACTAAGACACGTGTCTGTACTGGAGACCATGGGCTGCTGGTGTAAGTAAAACCTGCAGTACCAAGTGGACTTTCTTCTGAGCGGCATAAAGGAAAGAGTATAAAGAATTTATTTAGAGCATTCTTAACTGTGAATGCTAATATTGGGTCTGAAGTGCATGGGCTTCATTGGCTACAGGAATCCTGAAACAGAGAGGGGCAGCATATCCCTACAGGACCAGGGACCTAGGGGCCAGCTGGCCCTGTGTAATTAGCAGATCAAGAAGATAAATGACCAGGGAGTGAGCTGTAGGAAGCCACAGACAGGCTGCAGGAGAGAAATAGTCTTTCATGTCAAATCCTGGCATAGGTCAGGTCAGAGGGAAGCAGAGGCTGGCAGTGGTATCCAGAATGGGCAGAGAGACTCTGATTTTTTCAAAAGGAAAGGCAGGACTGAGTTTTGGCTAAGGCTTTTTTTAAACTCTGCCTTACAAGAAGCTTCAGTGACATGGTACTGGGCTGAGAATGAGTCCAACAACTGCCTTATCAAATGCTGGCAGATACTGAAAGGGATATGCTATGGAAAACTGACCCTAAGTGTGGACATGGGCTTGCTTTGCACTATGTACTTAACAGCCAGTCTTGGAGAGGAAAAGCATGGTTGACTAGTGATGATGTAGAACGATTACTGCCTTGACAAAATGCTGCCTCTTTCCATGTCTCACCATGCTGAAAACCCTCAGGATTTGGATTAAGTTTTGGATGTAAGGAATAGGAAACAGCAGCGCACATCATGACATGTTTCTCTTTGGCCATAAGACAAAGAGGATAGAATGAATGCTAGGTAAGAGACATTCTTGTAGCAACAATAGCAATGCTTTACCACCCTTCATGTTTCAAAGTGTTGAGACTCACAGTTAATGCAAGTCTGGAAGGTCTTCATCCTGGTGTGTCATCCTGAGCACCGTGGAACAGCTGCTTGGCCTTACTCCCCAGTCCTTGCCCAATATAGGACACTTTTCACACCCTATCATCAATTTCAGACTGTTATCAAAGCCCTTCAGCTGCAGCCATCATCTGTGACAGAAAGGAAGCAAGAGATTGACATTGTCAATAACATTTTGGATATGTTAGATTAAATTCTCAGGTGGTCTTAGGTGGTGGATGAGTCTATGCCCTTCCCTAAGAAGCCAAACTAGGAGGAAATTACCTCCTGACATTAGATCTGGCAATCAGTGGAAACCCAGGTATGGGACAATAATATGATGAAAGCCACCTAGAAGATGTTAATACTTTGAGGAATGCCTGTGCATCTATCTCTGCTTCCTCTCTTCCTCTCTGGTTAATTCAGGGCAAAGGACAAAAGGGGGAAAAAAAACCCAATAAGCAACATTATGTATGAAATGGAAAAGATTCTTCCTGTCCCTGGCAGGTAATCAGTAGGTGCTCCAGAGCATGGAATAAATGTTATGTAAATATATAGTGTAAGCATCACCATCAACAAATAGTTGATGAAGTCTTTTTTCTATTTTCAAACCCACTTGGTTATTCAGGGACTCACATCACAAGTTTAAATTGAAGTTCTTTGCCCATCACTACACTATTTAAAAGGCTATTCCAGAATGTCATTCTTCCGATGGCTGGAAACCTTCCCCCAGTTTCCAGTCTAAATTTATTCATGACCAATTTATAAATCCATTTGATCTTGTTCCAGCCTTATCCTTTAGGTTAAATAATTCTTCTCCCTCCCTGTTATTTACTCCTTGATGTATCTATAAGGAGTTGTTATCTCCCATCTCTGGCTTCATTTCACTAGCCCAGACCAGCCAAGCTCTTTCTATCTGTTTTTCTAAGATAGATCTTCTGTTCCTGAGCACATCTTAGACACCTTTCTCTGCACCCCTTCTAATATCTGTTTAGCTTTTTTGAATGAAGGTTGCAGAAACTCTGGTATCTGAAATGAGGCCTTACCAAGACTGTACATGGTATTTCCCCATCTCCAGCGACAAAGCCTGGCCTGATGCACCCTGGAGTCAGACATGATTTTCAGCACTGTATCTCACTGAGACGTCGCAGTTGCTGGGATAGAAGCATAGGTTTTCCACAGGGGCAGCACCTTAGTTCTGTGTGATTTGCTTGGATGTCAAAGGATGGGTGTATTAGAAAGATGGAATTACACTTGCTTCTATGGCAAGTTTCTTTCTTTGTGCAGAGCAGTTCCCAGCAGAAGTGCCCTAGTGAAAATTTGCAGAGTGGAAATTTCCATTCTCCCTTCACATGAATACAACATGCTTTTAAATTGGAGGCCTAACTCCTAAGAGGACCTGGTAAGCAAACACAAAGAGACAAGGCTGTTTTGGACCTTGCTTTGCTGAAACGTGGGATTTTCTGACTTGTTTTGTTTTAATTAAAATAACTTTAGAGAAAGATGAAGAACAAAGACTTGCAAGTCTGAAGTCGATGGAAATAAAACAGCCTCTGAAGTCCTAATCTCCAAGGGCCTGTCTCGACTTCAGGAGGGGCTGAGCTTGCTCTGCACCTCTCTGGATTAGGGCCTGTGGAAAGCCACAGTCTTTCCTGCCAAGGGCAGTGTCTTTATGGGCTTTTTTTGTGCCAAGTGCAGAATGCAACAGAAGTTTCAATTACTTCTGAACAAGCAAATATATTGGAAAAGTGCATGATCATTCGTTGGGGATAGTAACAAATAATTATGTAGGGAAGCAGGTTTCCATCTGGTTGGTTGGTTTGTGTTTTTTGAGATTATAAAGCAAGCAGGAAAGGATACACTGAAACAGTGCAATTCAACACATGATTAAAATACAGTTACTCTTGCGTCTGCATGGCCAGAGTCTGCAGTGACTTGTGAACATAAACATCTTCACATTGCTTTTGCTGAGGTTTGATGTAGGTAATGATGACGTAGAATTGGATCCCTTTTTAATGCTAAACTTGTAAAGAAAGAACAGACCTCATTCTTCAAGAGGACACAGGAAAGCAGCTGCTCTAACTGTTATGCCAGTTCAGGGTCAGATACTTCTCTGTTTGAATATGGCACTTGTTGAAAAATGCAGATTGAGGTCAGTCAAAACCTGGTTAGGAGCTGATGTTGGATATTGAATTTGTTGGGAGCACATATTTCTGAATGCAGGCTAAAATTGGTTGTCTGCTGTTTTCCAAAGGGGAATGTTTCATTAAAACATTTACACTGAAGTTTTGAAAGAGAAGGACAAACAAAAGCCACCTAAAAAGAACCTGACATTTTATTTGGTTGAAAATGATTGATGGGGGAAAATGGAGGAGAGGAATATGGGAGTATTTCTTGCTGGAAAACTCTTCTTTGTTTGCCTGTCTGCTTCACGTCTGAACAAATCAAACCACTTTTGGATGGTTTGGTTTGGTTAGTGCCCTCGATCCTCAGGGCTGCCAACAGAAGACCTGTAGAACAGTCTACTGTGATCATACTGACTTGCCCCCAAAGCTGATGTCTAAGGTTTTAGGGGGGAAGCCACAACTTTAGTAGACCTGGATGCATTTCTTCTGACATTCATTTCTTTCATCACCCCTTAAGTCCAGTTAAGCATAGAGAAAGCAATGTGAACAAAGTGCTATCTGCATTCAAAAAGCCACTGGACAAATTCATGGAGTAAAAATCAAAGCTCCCTACTTGCTAATATCCTTTTGTGCTGCCTCAGTGGACTCAGTGTAACTGAGAACCAGGCCCAGTGTCACTCCTGATCTTAGTGCCTCATGATCTCTCACATCTTTGCAAAGTATGGTTGCAGCAGCCTCTCTACTGTATACCATGTGTACAAGCATGATCTCAGCTGATTTTCGAGACAGACAAGACTCAGTGAGATTAAATGAGTGACCCACTGTTACTTAACAGTTCATTTGTGAAGTGTAAATGATTCATGGGAAGCTCTTTTCTTCCTTTCACCTGGCCAGAATGTTTCTATCACAACGTAGGCAATAGACCATCAACAAACTTCTCCATCAGAATCAGTATTCCTTTGCTGGTGGCTTGCTTGGCAGGCTCTATGGATGCTCTGGGACACCTTCCAAGGAGGGCCTGAAGAAATTAATTGTCTCCTAGCCCATTTTGAAATATAGGTCAGGCTTTCATGGCTGTGCTAAAGCAAAGACAATCTTAATCATCTATGACAGGCAGTATAACCTGGAGAAAGTGGAGGTTTCAAGACTCTCCGATTGAGAATCTTCCAGGGCAAAGTAACATTTTGACTGCCCTGGAGGTAGCCTTAACTTGAGGAAGAAAAAAGACATATTATCAAGGCACCAACTATGTTACAGTCTGGGATCTCTTTTGTTAGCTTCTACTCTTTCAGCCTCTTTCTTCCTAGCTGCCTTTCAGTTCCCAGAGTATGCAGGCAGGTTTTAAAACTGGAAACTGAAGTAGAAATGTTAAGTGACTCAATCAGAGAAAATGTAACGTAGAGTTCAGAAGCTACAAACTCCCAACATAGGACTCACCAAATAGCCCTCCCTGGAATGATTAAACCGTCATATGGGGATGAGGTAGACAACCCTATTGGGCTGCTAGTGATGTGGTTCTGATGAAACTTGCTCTTTAGCTCATCATGAGACTATCAATTCTTCCGGCCCCAGTGTGCTGCTGTTACGGGGGAAGCAAAGTCATCCTGTTGGGACACAGTATTCCTCTGCTAAGTTCTTACAGAGCTGGTGGGCACTAACCCAGAGATATTATCCACTAGTGGCTTTTCCACCTAGGCCAGGCACATATGTGAACATGAATATACATCTGCTTGGCTTATTTGCAGAGCATTTTGTAGTGAATTTGCTTCTTAAAGCACATTCTTCATCATACTGGGGAAGCGGTGAGTTAATATTTAACCTTCCACTGAGAGATTTAGTAAGTCTTTATCTCCTTGCTGTAAATTCGCGGTACCAGTGTCAGAAAAGATGATCATCAGCACTTATTTCCTGGATAACTTCAGAAATATCAAGACAAACTGCACTTATTTAAGGGTACATTTCTCAATGCTCTCAGGCTTTCCTGCTGCTTTAATATCAGCAACCATTTAACCACTCTATAAGCTTTCAGTATTTTTCCTAACTTGGTGTAAGCAAATATTGATCGTGACTAAGATAGTAATTGAGTTCATTCATGATAATAGATGGTCCATTGGCTGCCCCCATTAAAGCTTCTTTAAAAGCAAGAAACAACTTTAATTGCCTGGAGAGACATGGGATGATATTGCAGCAGATTGGAACCTATTAATAACAGTAAATTCAACGTTTATCCTAGCTTGTTTATGCTTGTTAGTATTAAAGCTTCAGATGGAATAGAAAGATGACTAAAAGGGACATTCCAGACAGAATACTAGCCCTATTATGCAGCTTTTATAAAAAACACCCTCTTTAATTGCTAAGAATTTCTTTAGAGCTGCAGAACTTTCTTAAGAAGAGCCTGTTGTCAATTAAATGGGTGGGGTTTTTATTCATTATCTGAAAGAACTGTAAATCTGGCATTTGTTTTATCCCTATCATTTTGTTTGCTATAGGAAGAGAGGACCAGAAGGGATCAGCATATTCTTAGGAGTTACTGCAGAGGAAGGATGCACACAGTTTATAAACTTATAGTGTCTGTGTCTACTTGAAAAACAGAAGCAATTACAAGTATGTCAGTGTGTATCCATGAATGATTTGAGGGGCTTTCCATAGAATCACAAAATGGTTTGGGTTGGAAGAGACCTTAAAGCTCATCCAGTTCCTATCCCCTCCCATGGGCAAGGACACCTTCCACTATACCAGGTTGCCTCAAGCCCCATCCAGCCTGGCCTTGAACGCTGCCAGGGATGGGGCAGCATCTTTTATAAGCCAAGACCTTCAAGTTAGTTGAAAAAAGTGTGCTTCAGGCTAATAGTGGTGAGCAGATGCATCTCAGTGCCTCTCACTTTCCAGTGAACCTTGGTTCCCAGGCAATAAGCTTCACCTTTGTAGAAATCCAAGCAGAGAAAGCTTGCCAAGAAGAGAGGATTAGTAATTTAGGGATGAGGGTAGGCTACCTTTCTTATGTATTGTTTCAGAACCTCAGGGTCTTCCTTCAGACCTCACCATCACCAGTGCTGCAAGGAAGAGAGCTGCTGAGTTTCCTCAGCTTTGTCTTGGATCTCTGTGACCTGATAGCACCGCTCCTCCTTTATATATCCCAAAGCACCTGAGACACAATTCCAGATTGGGATGGTGGGATTTCCTAACCATGCTGCACCAGGAGAAACAGTAAAACAGATCTCTTCACTTCTTCAACCTATTATCTGCACTGGATATTAGCTGCAACCAACTGCTTCATTAAAATTGGCAGCCATGTGAAGAGGGCTCTTGAGGACAGTTTCCATTGCACTCTGCAGGATACAGAACCTGAGGCTTTTTTTCTGAAATAAAGAACTATCACATTTATTATGAGGTCATTCCAGATTTTTTTTTTTTAATTAAAAAAACCCAAAACCCTTCCGTGTTTGGCAGCGTGTCTGAAGCTGAAATCAGCAACATCTGGGAGCACAGAGTAACACCTCACAGATGCTGAGCAACAATCTCACTGCAGCTAATGACAAAGGCGTTTGTTCATCACATATGAAAATTAGGCCCCAGGCCAAGATTTCCTTATTGAAAGTTAGGCACTGCAGTCACACTGAGTATCACAAACATGTTCTAAATGTGCCTGCAACAGCACTGCATTTTTCAGATATGAAAGTCCTCTGCAGTTAAGTGTTAGTCTCTTTTTTATCCAACCTGAAAAGTTGAGAGCAAAAGCAAATGGATATATGAGAGATTTGTCACAAAGAAAGGCAAGATACCCACGGATCTCTTTAGGAATTCAGAGCCATCCATTCCTGGGCAGTCACTGAATTTTTGGAGAAGTATTACTTTAGGGAATTAATGAGAAAAAGCAACCTTTAAGTTCAGGGGGTTCATCTTCATTAAACAGTTTGCTGATTCTGCTGTCAGCCCTCAATATCAGCACATCATTGGAGTGAGAAGTCCACTCCCTCAAGTCTCTTGCATATGCACTTACTGTTCATTATTTCCCTCACAATGCTTGACTCAGCATTAAATTAACCTCACCGACAGAAGGTGAATAGCTGTCATTATTTTTGGCTTTGAAAACAGAAAAATCGTGCTTCTGTGATAACACAACAAACATCAAGGAGAATAATCAGATGTACACACTTTCCTGAATGTAAGGTCACAGTGCACCTCTCAGGAAAGGTCATTTTCACTCCATTTGAAATAAGACAAGATGATCCTAACATGATAATCCAAGACCCTCAGTGAACTTTTTCCATTTCCAGAGAATGAGATGTAACAGTGTTATTGCCTATATGGAATTCAGAAATGGTTTTAAAGCCACTGTGATGTGCCTAGAAAGCAGACCTCAGATATTTTATTCATGGCAATTTTGGGGGACTGTGTCTGTGTACTAAGGAGGTAGTCTGGCTGATGTTCTGAAACAGCAAACCCACAAATACTGGGGTTTATGTGAAATGAAACCCAGTATGGCTTGGCTACAGAGGCCGGCATTCAAAGAGTAGGAAAGTCCCAGATGGGTGATCCAAAAAGCCCATGTGTCCTTAGGAGCCTTGAAAGCCATAGAGCATGACAACCTGGACAAAAAGTCAGAAGAGTGTCAGGGACCTGAGGTTTGGACAGGCAAGAGGAAGGCAGTGTGCCCCCCTTAAGAGGGGGACTACTTGAGGGAGAAGGGACACAGCTACACAAGGGAGACAAGTTCTGTGTTTCAGAGGAAAAGCCATGACCTCAAGAGGACTCCTGAGCACCTCAAAATCCAGAGAACCTGTGAGTAGTAAGGAAATGGAGGCAGAGGAACGTACAGAATGCTTTATTATTTCCCTGCATACATAGGATCGCAGAATGGTTTGGGTTGGAAAGGACCTTAAGATCATCTAGTTCCAGCCCCCTGTCATGGACAGGGACTCCTTACACTAGACCATGTGACCCAAGGCTCTGTCCAGCCTGGCCTTGAACACTACCAGGGATGGAGCATTTACCACTTCTTTGGGCAACCTGTGCCAGTGCTTCACCAGCTCTCACAATAAAGAACTTCTTCCTTATATCTGACCTGAACTTCCCCTGTTTGAGTTTAAACCCATTACTCCTTGTCCTATTACTACATCAGCATGTGAAGTAAAAAGTGGTTGTGCTTCTAAACCTTTTCATAAGCACCTCTGTATGCTTTAGCCACATGTTTAACGAAAAACCTGAAGAAGTAAATTTGTAAGTCCAGAGCACCTACCGGGAAAATCCTTTAAGCTATAAAGCGCTTAGGACTACACCTGGGGACTCAGATAAGCTAAGTTGCAGGCTACTCTTCCTCTGCAAGGTTCAGAGGAAGGGAACCTGTGTCCAAACTTCACTGACTCTGCAGTCTATTCAGATAAATGTGTTTGGAAGAAGGCAAGACCCAAATGGGAGCTGCCTAATGAGTACCCGGGCAGCAAGAGCTCTTGCTGGCGTGAAAGCAAGGCACACCAACAGCCTTGAGGCCTTGTCTCTGGGAACTGTGTGTACCAGTCAGTATAGGACCAGGCTTCACACTGGGCACATTATATTGTGCTGATGTCCCAACATAGCTCTTTTAAATGAATATGCTCAACTGAGTCCTCTTGGTAAAATTGCTTCCCAGATACAGAGTTCCACTGCAAGGCCCTTTGGTGTCTGTGAAACAGGAATGTTGTAACTAGCTTGACTGCTTTTGAAATTTCAACCATCACTTTGAATGCCATAAAATTGGCCTTTTCCCTCTTGTGAGCACAATTCACTTGAGAGCGCTGAAGCAAGGCAAGTTCATATTTGTGCCTGTATATTGCTCATTCAGGTGATCAGGGAGGAAGTCACACTTCATTGCTGATGTGTTTGATCCCTTATGGGATGAAAATCACAACACAGACTGCACAAACATGATGCTTACCTGCTTCCACCCTGCTCTGTTCTTACCCATAGGCTTTATAACCTCTTATGCACATCAGTATCCAAAGGGATATAAACCCTAGTGCAGATTTAGAAGCAGACCCCTGCATTTATGCAAGGTGAGGCAGAGCACAATCACAGGAAAAGTAATGCTGTCAAATATCCCGGTGCTATTTTACATGGCACTGCAAGGAAGATGAGACCAGATAAACTCTTTTTCTTTGGAAATAAGATTGGCATTTTCCCTATTTATAAACACACTAATTCATCTTACTCCATTTTTGTCCTCAAACTTGCTTTATAGGGCGTTTTTTTTTTTTCCCATTTTATAGCCTGACACATTCTCAGCGTTGATTTGTTTGTTTTTCTTAATGGGCAAACCTGTTGTACTGATGCACCCTGGTGCTGGGTGATATTCACAATCAATGAGTTGTTCATGGCTGACACTTGAAAGTGCAGGCATTAAGTGATGGATTAAACTTGTCATTCAAGAGCTCCATTCTGCTTTTATCTGTGGAATGCTTTGTCCTTGATAAAAATTCTTCCCAAATAAGAAAAAATGCTTGGAGTGCTCCATAAGAAAAGAGGAGATATGAATCTGGGTAAAAGTGAGAAAATACTTCATACAAGTGATGAGTCATCTGTTTTTATTTGCCATGTCTAATTCCAGGGATGTGTGAAAGCTGTGACTAGTAGGGGATACCCACTGAAAAAGAAGCAGCTTGGCTGGAATTGAGCACCAAATTTGCAATCAGGCACTTAATTAGAACACAAACACTGTCAAATAGTACCATTATCACCTATAATTGGTCCAACAGAAAGAAACACTAATTGTGACATTAGCAGCCAGAATGCTTTCTGGAGGGATCTCTGTTAAAATGCAAACACACTCATTGACATGACCAGAAAGATGAGAAAAATAAGCTAATAACGGAGGCTGTTATGCTTTATCTTGGCAAATGGAAAGCTACTTTAGAAATACTCAATAGCTAAAGAAAGGGCAGGTACTTTAAGCAAAGCAGTAAATGAAATAATGAGCATTGTTGATTCAGTGCCACTGTCTTAGGGAGCCAGAGTGATTACAATGTGATAAGCAAGACCTGGAATTTACTTTCTGCCTCATTAGTGTAAATTCTAAGTAGCTGCATTGAAGTCAGTACAGTTGAGATTTACAGGCTTCCAGATCTGGCCCCTCAATTACAGGCTCTGGATCAAAGCCTTGCTCTTTCTGGGACTCTGAGCAGCAAGGCAGAGAATGAGGAAATTGTAGAATCATAGAATGGTTTGGATTGGAAAGGACCTTAAGATCATCCAGTTCCAACCCCCTGCTATGGGCAGGGACACCTCACACTAGACAGACCATGTTGCCCAAGGTTCTGTCCAACCTGGCCTTGAACACTGTCAGGGATAGAGCATTTAGCACTTCTCCAGGCAACCTGTTCCAGTGCCTCACCACCCTCACAGTAAAGAACTTATATCTAAACCCGTTTCCCTGTCCTATGACTACGGTCCCTAGTGCAGAGTTCCTCTCCAGCATCCTTTGTAGGCTGCCATCAGATACTGGAAGGCTGCTCTGAGGTCTCCAGCAGCTTCTCTTCAGGCTGAATCAACACATGCCTTTCATAAATCAGATGCAAACTGTTCAGCAATGTTCTGCCTAACCCAAGGGAGGAAAGATCTCTCAAAGGAAAGGTTGAGCTGTCAACTGTTCCTGTTGGTCTACCACACCTGTGAGGCAGTTCAGCTCAGCAGGCTTGAGAAGCAAGACCACACTGCGTAGAGGTCTTCTCCATGAAGTCTGCTCTATCCCTATGCAGTCCCAAGCAAAATGTACATAGCCATATCCCACTGGAATTCTCTCAGCTGGGAAGCTGCCAAGCTGACATGTCTAGTTACAGAAAATCTGGGACTGGTCTCTGTCCTCAGCTCTCTCTTTGAATACTTGATGTGTACAGACACTTTGCTTTGAGGCCTTGCCACTGTACCTTGGATCTAATGCATATGCACAGTACAGATAACCCATGACTGGAGACACAGTGTGGGGGGGGAAGAATAGATAGCATCTCCCTCTGTTCTGTACACCACCAGGCGTGCTTATACTCAGTAGTCACCATTTCTTCCCAAAGTCTATCTGAAAACCACTCTTCCTAAACACCATCTCCTTGTTGATAGCTTGGGCTTGGTTCTTCAGCAGTATTTCTCTCCTTTTCCTTTAGTGACACCTTAAGATGCCTGTCCAAATCACAGTCTCCACATCTGGCCATGCTGAAGCCTTTCCAATGCAGAGTTGCCTAAGGAGCTGACACTGCTTACATTCTACAAGTACAAGCAGAAATGTTAAAGCAATGCAATTTCTGATGTCTGCTCAGTCTATTATATACCCATCTTCCACCCACAGTACTCCAGCTCCCAAAAGTCTTCTGACTTTTGATTTTGAGGCTGCATGACTTTGCTCCACTCTGTCACCCCAGCAATATTTCCCATGGAGTTCTGGCAAAGGTTTGCTAGAATGTGGATATATGATGTTTTCTGGGTCTTTTCCAACATCTACAGAGTTAACAATTAGAGCCCCAACAGAGAATACACTTTTCCTGGCACCGTTTTTGTAACGTTTGAGGTTGGTGAGTCTCTCGTTGTCAGAATGTGCCTTTCAGGGGTGTCACCCCCTCAGCTCTTGCACTCTGCTGTGCCTCTCTCACTGAAGTGCCCTACCTGGCTTGTTCTCTTTTTTTTGCTGACACTGAAATGTAGATCTACCAGCGTGACTTTTCCCCTCCACTGTAAAGGTTAGTACTGTATTTAATCCCCCTTTCCCTCATCCTTTGAGATTACCTTGCTTTTCCTCCACTTTTCAAAATTAACTGCCAGTGACAGAATCAATTCATTAGCTAAATTAAAAACCCGGGAAGCATATTGTCCAGATCTGCTGAGCCCAGCCTAGCAGAGTTGAACAAAGCATTTCCTTACCTAGCCTTCATTGGTAATGTGCATACCACTCTTCCTGTTAAAGACCAGTTTGAAAAGGAGATAAAAAGGCAGGTCAGCAGCTCATCCACTGGAGATCCCTCACTGATTTCTTTGCCTCTCATTAATGGGTCCATTTTCACTTTTTTCCTATGTATTAACAGCTGTTCCTATTTCATTTAAAGCCTATTAATAAAGACACCTCTTCATTTCAGTTTTCAGCTCTAACCTGCTTGTGTTTTCTGAGAACAAAACAAAGTACTGCAGTGGGAAAAGTACACTTCTCCATACTGCGATACACTGCCTGATTTCCCTTGGACTGTCAACAGTCTGTCACCTGCCATGAGTCTCAGAATCCTACTTTTTTTCCCCAAGCACATTGCAGATTTTCACTGAGTGCAATGTGTGCTTTAGGAATGCAGCAGTGACTTCATCACCACCAGAATGCAGGCAAACACTGACCACCTGCCTTTTGTCTTGTCCCCAGGCATCTCAGGGCTTTTTCCATATTGTCCCCAAGGGAACATCCCCCAGAAAGGTGGCAGAACTACTTGGATCTGTACAGCGCCCACGGGGGTGACATTGCACAGAAACAAATTCTCTTACTCTTAGATCTGGCCATGACACAGTCTTCTCCTCAACAGCTTTTTTGGCGAATGTAGTAGAGGAGACAGAGACTGAAAAGGTAAGGGTGACTGATTCAACTCCAGGTGACAGCACCCACAAATACAAAGGGGGAATACGGGAGAAGACTGCAGTGTGCCACCACACATTCCAGTCTTGTTCTGAAAGATTAGAGTGAAGTTCCTATTCATGCCAGCCTGACATACCACCTGAGCGCGCTCTGACTTCCCCATTAAGATGAGGGTCAGTGAGATGCCTGTGTGATTTCCAAGATAAAGAGTAAACTTGAGCAGACATGGTCTATCTTGGTAAGACACTGAGCATAAAGCAGCCAATTGAATTGTTCTGTTCCTAGTACACGAGTTGAAAATCTGAATCATGGCCTGGGTCTAACCAGTTGTGGTCAATAGCAGGGTGACCAAGCACCACAGCGAGCCCAGCATTGGGCTTGGATCGATTGAATCCCAGGGGAAAATACTGAAGCTGTAGAAGTCCCACAGCAGTGACTTCATTCCATAACCTGCTTGTGAAGATTTTTAGAACACTTCCTGTAGGAACTGTCAGTCTTCTCACTAGTATGCAACACTCAGGTGGAGTAAGAGGATAGTCCAAAATGACACAGTGAAGAGGGCAGATTTGAGGATATAGTTCTTGATCCACAATTGCACGCATTTATATGATTATCCACTAGAGGAAAAGAAGAAGCTGAATGAAAAGCCCAATGGCCCATGATTAATTGAGTCCATTTGACTTTTTTTTCCAGTAAGGAATCTGAGCTCAAAGGAATAGCAGCACACAGACCCATTTGAAGTACTTCTGTGTTGGATTTTATGTTACACAACACTTGTATGTATTTCAGTATGTTTCCAGTCGTGTTCCTCTCCTAAGAAAAGGGAGACCGAGCCCCAAAGTACCACTGAAGCTTAAAAGTGAAGGATTAGGGTTCACATCTTGGGCAGGTAAATCTGACAGGCTGTGAAACAGGAAATGCTGAGGGAAACCGAGTGTATATCCAAAGCTAATTAGTGGCACCATCTTGGGTGGGCTTTGAATTAGTGCACCTGCACAAGGCTGAATATGGCACAAAAGAGGCTATTTTGTCCCCTGTGAAGTCTGTTATCAAATGGTCCTTCAGCCATTGCCCTGAAGTTCTTTCTGCAGCTCTTCTGTGCAGGAAAGGACCTTGATTCCCTTTCCCAGTGGCACACCTGCAATCACGCTCCTTGGCACTACAATTAGGGAGGCATTACACTGTGGTTCTGCTCCACAATATCTGTGGATTAACATTAATTTGATATAAGCAGAAGAACAACTGCATGACAGAATAATTGCATGCTAATGATTATATACTTAAAGTACCTGGCTTATAAAAATATATATGCATTAAGTATCAAACTCAAGAGATAATAATAAGTCATTAATTCATATAGGCAACTTCCAGAAATATGAATGAGTTATGATTAGATATCCTAAGGCACAGCACTAATGTAATTACAGTAATTATATTGTATTTATTAAAGGGAAAAAAGGGGGAAATTGTTGCATGAACCTTTCTTAAGGCTGTCGTTTTCACTCTGAAATGGGAGAATTTTGCTCGGGTTTTTAGAATGTCTTGTGCTTTAAGATGTCTCATCCTCTGCTTCTCACCATTTTTTTTCTCTCCCCAGCAGAGGAAAGCCATCCAGGGTTGTTTTGGGATGCCACCCTTTAAGGAGGGAAGGAAAGAAGCCAGGAAGGAAAGCAAGGGAAGGTAAGGAAAGGAAGGCTGTATGAAAAAGGATGGCAGGAAAAGGAAGAGAGAGGGAAAGAGAAAAAACTGGACAGCTCTGTCCACCAGTGGTTGCACAGAGACAGAGAGGGGGGAGCAGAGGTGGGGAACAGGACCCCAGATCTTCTCACCACACATGGGAGGAGGCTGGTCTTGGGCACCAGTGCTCGGCCCGACAGGGGCATGTAGAAGTGCATCTCCAGTCGTGCTCTTCCCAGAGTGCTGGGCCTGTCCCAGTACCATGCCAGGGGACAGTACAAGCCCAACCCCATCCCTAGGGACCGTACGGCCCCCAGCCTGTGCCAGGGAACCATAACATCCCCAGCCCTGTGCCAGGGGACCACACATCCCCCAGCCTGTACCTAGGGAGCGTACACCCCCAGCCCCATGCGCGGGGGCCCAGCCCCTATCCCCGCGCCCCGTGCCGTGACCGTACATCCGCAGCCCCGTACCGCAGCCGGTCCCGAGCCGCCCCTCACCGTGGCTGCCGGCCCATTTTTTTTCTCAATGAACGCGCCCGCCCCCCCCGCTATATTTGCATAATGAGCACTACCGGGCGCGGCATTGGCTGCCGGCGGGCGGGCTCGGGCGTGATGTCAGCGCTCGCCGGGTAATGCCTGCGTTGTGGCGGGTAGTTGGAGCCGGCAAAGCCCGCGTAGCGCCGGCTCCGGGCGGTCGGGCTCGGCGGTTCCAGCCCCGCGCTACTCGGGCGCTGCTGGCTTCCGCAGCGGACCGGCCCGGCCCCGCATCGCGCTTCGAGGGCGGACCGGCCCGGCGCAGGGTTCCCCGGCGCCACTCCGTGGCAGCCAGCTCCGCGGGCTGGGTCATGGCTGGGTACAGGCTGCCCGCACGCCTCCTGGCCGCCGCCTGCCTCGCCCTGAGCTTGGCCCCTGGAGTGGTGGGGCCGCGGGAGAGTCCCGGTCTCTCGCGGGTGCAGAGGAGGAGCCTGGCGGTGGACTTCGTCGTGCCCTCGCTGTTTCGCACCTACGTGCGGGAGCTGGTGCTGGGGCCGCCGGGACGCTCCGCGGCGCGGTGCCGCCTGCGCCTGGA
>JANRGW010008423.1:21070-84178 GCA_024733675.1 Psilopsiagon aymara | reverse complement strand
GGGGGGGGGGGGGGGGGGGGGGGGGGGGGGGGTGTGTGCCAGCAATGTGTCCGTGTGCTGCTGACACCATGAAAACTGACTTCCTTCATAGCAAGTGCTCAGCTGCAAACTGGTTTTGTGTCAGTTGGTTCACTACCCACGACTTCCCTAATGGCACAGTCTTGTGGATATTGCAAGGTTTAATGAAATAATCCTTGGTCATGCCCCCCGCCCATGTCCTGTTTTCTGACAGGTCTTTCCGATATTTGTGTTATTTTAATTTTGTATTTAGAAGGACAGACACACATTTTGCCAAAGATGATAGTCAAGCTCAGAACCTCAGAAAGCAGCCAAAGAAGCAGTATGGAGAAACCATACTTGGAAGGTTTCAATGGGTACTTTAATTCATTAATAATACGGAAAATGGACTTTCTTGGTTCTCAAGTATCAAAAGCCAATGTCTAAAATAGAAAGAGTGATTATGCAATAGAAAAGGCTTGTAAGAGCAATGTTAGGCTAGTCCCAGAATAATGCAACATAGAAAAAGTGTAACTCATGCAATCAGCTGGTATAGTTAAAAAACTTGCCTACTGAATATTACAATTAGGTGCCATGTTTAAAACATTTGCCCTGAAGGAGAGGAAAATATGTGTTGCAAGAGACACTGTAAGGTGAACAAACTTGAATTACCCCAGTGCAAAGCCTCTGTGCAGACACAGCCTTTGAGTACAGACTCTGTAGGCTTGACCTGGTTCAGTACAGGTCAAGAACATACTAAATAATGGTAAGTGAAATTCCCAGTGACACTGCTGTGGAGTCACCACATAGTAAGCAGTAGGAGGGATGCATCCTCCTGAAAGGTAGTATTAAATATGCCTCTTCAGAAATGCAAATTCTGTACTTGCATCCTTTCAGTCAATATTCAAGAAAGCATGTAAGCAGACATGCAAATCTGTTGATCCCTATTCTGTCTAATGTACTCCAAATCTGTCCTCTGTGAACATACAGATCCACATTTAAATATTATTAAAATGGCTGTATGTCTAAAATAACTGCCAAAGTCAGTGTAGTTACTTCACATTTAATGGCAGAGAGGTTATCATTTCAGTTCATGCTATGCAAGAGCACAGAAAACATCCATGCCTTATGAAGTCACCACTGTATAAAGAACTTAATGGAAATTACTGGCAAACATTAAAAAAGAAGCTTTGCTTAGAAAATATTCAGCCCAAGCACTGCTTAAGATGAAACAGAGAAGTGTGTTGATATTGCTATAGTGCAGAAATTGTACTGAATGCATTTCACACATTTCTCATGTGTTTGTAAGTATTTTTACACAAGGGAAGTAAATAAATACAAAGGTAAACTGTTTTTGCTTGAAAACTACATGCTATCTGATAAATCTGTAATGTAAATGCTAAAAAATGACTGGTCAAACAGAGCATAGTTTAACACATGATTTATAAAGACAATGTAACAAGAGGTATGCAACACACTGTATTTCATTCCACAATGTATACTGCTTGTTTAGCAAAGTGCTGAAAAGCTGCATCCCTTTGTGTTTGTTAATGAATCAGTTTCAGGCAAATGATAAAAAGGCATTGGCAAACTGGAGGCTATTTTAACCACACATACAAAATGGCTATGTAGTTGCACAGAATGGTAACACAGAAGTAAACATGGAAGTGAAACAATTTCAAATGTCATTCTGTTTTTACAAAATGTCAAGTTCCCTAAAGTTCAATAAAAGAGAGGCCCACGTGAAAAGCACAATGTCAGCACTGTTCTGACAACAGTGAAACCAGGAAACCTGCCAATAAGACCAAGCCAGAAAAATCCATAGTTCACAACAAACTTTCAGATATGTCTATGCAGTTAGTGTGATCATTCAGTACGGTAGCAGTACTTGAAGGTATCAGTATGGACAGAATGTGAAAATGTAATGCAAACAACAAAAAACTGACGCCATCAATGCATTTGTGGTGTCTTCCATCAATCTCTGCATTTCAAAATGCTGTAATGAGCATTATCAAGGGGGATACTGAGACCTACATACTGTGGAGCTGATGATGGCGAAAAAAGAAATCCTGTCTTTTCAAAATCTTGGAAGTCCTGACAGCTAATGACTTAAGCATAAACTTCTGACCAGTATTCTGTGCAGAAGTAACATGCCTTTAACTAATTTTCTTTCTTGTCTGTTCAATGGTATGCATCCCCTGGCACAGAGAGGTGCTGAATGTTTGGGAAAACAGAATTCCTAAAAGGTGAACAGAGAAGAACGAGGCAAAGAACATCACTTTATTATGAATAAAATGATCAAAACCTAGTACTTAGAAAGCCACTGTTGAGACAAGTGTGCTCAGAAACTAACTATAGATGCGGACTTCCAGGCTTAGTCATTGAGGGACAGAAAACACTGCAGTGAAGCTGCAGAGACTTTTTTTTCCCTTTGACATTTGTTGGTGAAATTTACTCAAGAAAATGTACGGAGTTTCTATTCTCTTCTGGCAAATTCATTTTTTATTTAGACTGACTGCTAGAAACTGTTCCTTGTTCCTTACATGTCGTCATAATTGAATTGCAAAATGAAAGATGAATTTGTCACAGTAGATTTGCTTCAAACACATAGACTGGCTGCATTTTGATCTCTCCTCATCAGAGCACCTTTCCTGGTTTGGTATGGTTTCCCTTGCAGGCATATAAAAAAGCCAGATTCTTACCCTACATGGACTTCTATTGTAACCCCATTTATACAAAACATTAATGCAGATCTTGAATTTGTATTATTAAAATCTCTGTGTACTTCATATACTTAATATCTCCCTAAACACTTTGAAACAATGATCACTGTTTTTCAACAGTTTAAGGCTGTCAGCATGCTCTGGGGTGGGGACAGATGTGATCCTGAAAGCAAGATGATACCACTAAAGTTTAAGGACAGGTCAAGAATATATCTGCACATGACTTTCCAGGTCAGGCTTTTCCAAACACAATTTTGCCTGTTTTAGTGGATGAAAACTGCTATGTTGTGCCTTTCTCAAAAAGGAGCTAAGAAGCATGCATGAAATCATTAATGAAAGAGGGGACTGCACAATTTTATCTTGCCTCCATTATTTTCTTCTTGATCTGAAAAACACAATGGCTACAAAGAAACCAGCTGCATAAGGGAGGATAAAAACTGAGACTGGTTAAAAATTTGTTCAGTTGAAGAAGTCTTCTGATAAAAAAAAAAGAAAAACATTTTCTAAAGCATTACATAATAACATTGTCCTTCTTCCAAGAGCTTTTATAAAGAGCTTTTCTGTAAATGAGCTTATGAGGGAGGCTGAAATGTAACAAAGATCGATCTATACTGTTGGCATCTGTGGCCTATGCCTACTTTTTCTCTGCTCCTGAGAGAACATCTCCCTTTCACCTGACCCACCAAGCATTTTTAAGAACAGAGCATATATTTCCGTTTTAAAATGAAAAGAAACAAATACATACAAAATTCTTCTTTAGAAATTAATTCTGAAATCTGTTCAGTTAGTCATGCTGCTTTGTTGACTGTCAGTGAAACAGGGGCCATGAGCCATTTTAACATTCAGTTTCTGTGGATGCATTTTCTTGCCTAGCTTTCTGTTCTTCTGTTGCACTGCCAAATGCTACCACCAGATTAGTTACGCTGCTGGCATGTCCGGGTCTATTTAATTCATCCTTTACAGACTTGGCTTTCCGAGAATGGCTGTGCAAACTCTTTGACCGTACTGAGGGGAACCCAGAAGTCCTTTCTGGCTTTACTGAGAGTAAATTCTCTTTCTCACCCTTGTAAGTGGCAGGCATAGAGGTGCAAGTTGTGCTCACATCTGCCTCACCAACGTTACCATCATCGTCTGTGTCCATCTGTAACTGTTTCTGCTCTGCTTGTATTTCTGCTTCAGAGATAAACCCAGGGTATTCTGGAGGAGGCTCCTGAGAAAGCTGCTGCTCAACTTCGTATTTCCATTCTGTGGCCCACTGTTCAATTGTAGAAGGGCACACCTGGTCCATAATGGTACTGTACTCTGTGGTCCAATTGTTAACTCCTCCAACCAGCTTTCCACCTTGCGCAAATATAAAGCTCCTTGACTTCATCATAGTGGTTTGACAAGCACTGAATGTTTCAGGAGGAAAATAAAGCATTGCTTTAGATTTGTCCAAGGGATAAGAGATGGTTGCTTCTAACTTGGTACGTTCTAGTTTTAACTGAGTGTTCTGAAAATCTGATCTTGGTACTGACTGTCTGTTTGTTACAGCATCCATCTGGTTTATACTTTGAGGAAGCATTCCATCACTCCTGAAAATCCCCTGCTTTTCATCCCCAGAACCACCTGAACCAGAATGGGGTCTGGAAACATTCTGTGCAATTTCTAATGTAGATTTACTGTAATCTGCTGTAGTGACTGCATTAGCATTAGAGGTACAATGGGGACTGGTGTGGTGTTCTGGAATCAGGATCCTTGAGTCTGCTCCATCTTCTCTGGTACCAAGAGAATGGGCTTTTTTACGCAATCCCATAGCTGGTGACATAGGAGTGGTACTCTCATCGTACGCTAGCTCATCACCTCCGACATGGTATCTGTATGCGCTGTAGCCATCAGAGCTGTTAACGCTGCTTTGCCGTAGGAGATAGGCAGCATCACACTCAGATGAGGCCCGTGAACGTGTATACGTCAGCTCAGATTTGTCAATACCTGCCAGCTTCTCAAGAGCATTCACCATCCGACCAGACAGTTCTTCCAACTGAGAGAGTCGAAGATCGACTGTTTGAAGAGAAGCTTTCATAAAGTGTTCTCTTTCATTCACTTCTTCTAGCCTCATAGACATATTTTCAACTCTGTTGGGTATAAAAGAGGAAGCACAGAACAGAAACTGTGGAACTGTACAGTAACCTTTCACAGGTACCCAACTACTGATTCCTTTGTAAGGAAGAATTTTGTGCTGTATATCATGTATCACTCTTTTTTCCTATGTGTAGCATACATGCGCATTTTCTTGTTACCTACACACCATGTCAGAGGGCTAGTAGATCTTTGCCCTTATTTACATGCCATAAGAGTATAAAAGTTGCAGCCCTTAGGGACAGCCTACTACTAACATTTCCATTTACCACCCACTTCATGTTTAGTTGTCCTCTTTCACTGTGAAGCACTTATTTATGATATGAAAAATACTTCCTAATGACATGCTCACAAGATGACTTAAAATAGCATCAAGGCATGTTGTAAAACAGATTTTGTAACTGTGTGAGAGGGAATATATGCTGGTGTGTATGGAATTACTTTAGCTCCTGAAATACCTTTCAATTATCTATCAGCAGAAGGGGGTGGAATTACTGTCTAGTTAAATTAAAATAGTACTTTTTCCCATTTTCTTCCATCACTTATATGATAATGAAAGTGATGGTACCAGAAGAATGTATATAAAAGTAATGCATTAGAATGTGACTTAGAGATCATACATTAATAAAGCAACTGTGGAAATGAAATCAAAATTCTTTCTCTCTCACACTCAAAAGATGACAAAGTATCTGGAGCTAGAAGCTGTGAGAAATAAGCAAATCTACTTTGTGCCCATAGACTACAGTGAATCAGTGAGGCTTACCAGCCCTGCTTTATTCTCCGCCACAATACCTAGGATTTTGACAAATTGCCATGGATAAACAGTGCAATAGAAACTACTCAAATACATGTAGCCTATTTCATTTACTTCTCTATTCTCAAATTTCACATATAATAATGCAAAAAGATCAGGGCCTCCCTTCAAGAGAAAGATGTTTATCTATTAAAGAATTATATGGGTCACAGAGCTACTCCATAAGCAATATTGAAAGGAAGGCAGGTAGAAAAAAAGAATATTCTTCAAATATTGAAGGAAGGTAGAGAAATTGATATGGAGTAGTTCATCACCAGAATACCACAAGGTAAATGAAGGTGAAAGTATTTATATTACGTATCATTTTCATCACATGGAGAATTTTTCATTATTTCAAAGAAGTGACTAAAGACCCTATCTTTTGACTGAGAACTACTAACAGAATAGGCAGAGCTTTGGGAACAGTCCTGCCATGTGATCTGGTAAAAAACTGCTGCTGCCATTGTCACTGTGCGCATACACAACAATAGGCAAACATTACCTAGTCCTCAGAACAGCTTAATGATTTACATGTGAATATTCTGCCTTTTAAATGGGAAAGTTCAGACTGAAAAGCTAAAGGCTTTGCTCAAAGTTTCCAAGAGAATCTGTGGCAGGGAGTAAAATTCAGCAGTTGTGAGTGCTGGACTCTAATGTAAACCATAGGTCAAAAAGAAGAATCCTCAGTGCTTTTGTCATTAAGCCTTAACATGTTTCTCATGGTTGGATGAGCTCCTGGAAGCTCAGCAAGTCACGATTTGCTCAAACAGATAAAAAGCATAAATGCAATAGGCAGATGGGCAAGAGGTCAAAAACTTACCAAGAATAAAAACGTTCTTATACCAAAGCTACCCAAACCAGCAGCCTTAGTGACTTAGTGTCATACCAGCAGGAACCACACAAAGCTTGCTCTTGTGAAAGATATACCTTCACAAGTATTTACACAAGATTCGGATCAGCTTCTGAACTGGTGGTGGTTTTCTTCAAGATTTAAATCTTTTGTACTTTACCTCAATTTTGGTTATAATGAAGACAAAAACCCCACTACTGTTCCAATTAAGTGGTGTGTGTTTTTTCTTGTAATTGGTACCTTTCAGAAGTAACTCTAATGCGTTCATCATTAGATGACTGCTGCTCATCCTCCTTTTCCTGGAAGTATTCTTCTACACACTGCTCTTCAAACTCATATAGCTTTTTTAGCTCTTCATCATTCAGAAATAACTCTGTGCAAAACAGAAGAACAAAATATGAGTTTTCTTTTTCTGAACTTCTGGCAGTCAATTTAAGTCCAATTTAGCAGATTATCTTGGACATATAGACACTGCAGATTCTATTCCTGCACTAAAGGAACAGATGATTTTGTAAATAGGGAATGAGCACTTAGCCAAAGAAGGCCGCAGTCATGAAGACAACGTAATACATTATGAACATCACTGTTTTTATGACATGTATTTTCTCAATGGCCTTTGCACTTTCTAACAGCTATGCTACACATTGAACAATCTGACTAGATTTTTACTTTGTAAAGACTAGGACAATCTCTGCCAGTTTGACCGTTCCTTCATTCAAATACTGCTCTTAAAATGATGGCAGTTACAGGCAGCAGATAATATAACTGATTGTTTCCCAGACATTCTTTGGATAAGAGCTTCAAAAATTATAATAACGTAAGGACAACCAAAGGGAAATGCATGCTTTTAGGAACATTTCCTCCTTCTTGGAATTTGTCTCTGTATTTGGAGCGTTACATTTACTTTTTTTCCCTTTTTTAACTCAGAATCATATTGTGCAGCAACGTTTCCTGTGAAATGTACAAATACAGGGATAACTGTGAGCATCTGGTTATTTTAGCAAGGCATATAATGAACATAATAATCAAAAATTAGAGAGTATGTTAGAAGACATCCTTGCTGTTGCCCTGTGAGACAGCAGATAAATCTCTAACATGGAGAAATGGAAGCGGGGATACTCTTGGACAGATTGCTCACGATCACAGAGCTGACACTACAGATGACACTTAAAACTGTGATCCCTTCTTCTCAATTTCCTGTTTGCCCCTCCCAACATATGAACTTCACTAGAACCTGGTAAAACTGCATTAAGGAGGTGCCATCTCACTGTTTCAAGGAAACAAAGAAAGGCAGCAGCACAGCACAGCACTGTGTATTCTCAAGAGCCCACAGAGCTTAAGAGATGTTAATGAGACACAAATTTTATCCCATACTGTCTTCTGCAAATACTCTTGACCATTCAGCATTGGAAAAGCTGCTGCTTTCTGCTAATACCATGGAAATTGCTCTACATAGTGATCTCATGCATACTCAGTCCCCTGTCACGCTCATCCTGGTCTCCTTCACCCTTCCTGCAGCGACAGCAGATTCGCTTGATAATTATGTAGATATGGCTGAAGATAATCATTGGTGGTGGAAGGACAGGTCTGTCATGGAATGTCATGATCAGCTGGTACCGCTGGAACTTCCACACTTGGTTGGATATTGATTTTACCTCAAAGAAGGTATTGCTGAAAGGGAACAAAGGTTCTATTAGGCCCCTAAGTTTATCCAGCACTGAGCAAGTATTAAGTTGAAAAAAGCAGCAGCTCAATAACAACGTGAGGGGACATGACTCGCTTTGGTTCAGCATACTGTTGATGCTGCTGAACTTGCTGAAGTCATGATTAGCTAGAAGTCATGATTTCACTACCTGTAAGTGCTCTGCATCCCTTACGCACCACCCAGAACAGTCCACCTCTTAGGCTATTTGCTTCTACTGTACAAAGTAATTTAGGTGTAGAAAGTTGCACAATTTATCAAGCACATAATTGTTATTTTGGGGTTTGGTTATAAACTATTTATTCTGACATATCCCAGTCTTTGGTATTACAAAGTAGTAAATCCATGAAAAGTATTTTTTATGCTAAACCCAGAAGCTTCACATAGTTTGCCTTTAAAATGCTAATCAGCTTGACCTACATAGAAAATCTCAAGTTTTCACAAAATGTCTTTCTTTCAAACTTCATTCACTCACACCTCTAACTTGAAAACATGGTGCTCATTCTTACGAAGGAATTTGTTCTTGGAAGCCGTGGCCTCATCATTTCTGCACCAAAATAAGGTGTGGTAAAGCTGTTTTACTTTGTAATTCAGTGGATATGAAGAAGTATAAGTGACAGTATTCAATTCAGAGATAACAACAGTCATGGTCATGAAATACTAAGAGAAAGCAGACTTAGACAAAACTTTTCGAACTATTTTAAAATATGCCCAGACAGCTCACTCCACTTCTCTGATAATTCTGATGATACTTTTTTACACTTTCTCCACTTCTTTTCTAACTTTCCATGTTCTAGAGTATCTACATTCACAAAACCAGCTAAAGTGTCTCTTTGAAACCAGAGAATTCTTGAGTACACTTAGTTTTTGGTTTCTTTTGGCTAAGCATACATAAGATTATATTTACCGATACTAAATGGCAATCTGCCTTCATACGGTGTCTTATGCATAGCAGGAATTCCCCAGCTAGGTCTCGCCCCCTTGCAGCCATGGTGGGGTGGCAGGAGTTAACAGCATGACCTACTTCCCAAACTGCAGATTCCTTGGTCCTTCAGCCAACAATAGCTACCATTGTAAGATTCCTTCCCTTCTCCCTAGCAATGTGACTGGCATTTAAGCACTTGAAAATTCATGATCTTTAAAGCTACATATATCAAATGAAAGACAGGTTTTGTGTACTGTAGGTTTCTGGGCACAAAATGAACTATTTTTGTGGTTGTGACATCAGCTACCTATGCCAAAAAACCCTCTAATACTACATATCTATGGGCATCAAAGATGGATCACCTGCTTTTCTCAGGTGGACTGTTCAGGAAGCCTCACAAGTAGGCGTTTCAAGTCTTTTGTCCTTTTTTTTTATTCCAGATGACAAAGTAATAGTTGAAATGCCGCCTGCTTTTGATGTTCAGATTTCATCCTGCCACTGAATCATGTTTGCTAGTGCCTACATGGGCTTCCCTATGCATGTAGGTTTCATGCATTCTGTTTCTGATCTTCGCAGAGCAATCTTGAGGCGTGTCACTAGCCACTAAATGGTAATTGGAAGTAGACAGATTCTCTCACATGTGTTACTGCAATTGCTGGCAAATTCAAAGCAACCTTTCCTCCACTCTTTCCCAGTGTATTCACCATGCCAAGTATTTACCAGTCATGTTCAGAGTCATTAGATTCTTAGTGCAAATGCAAAGCCTTGCAAAACCAGTTAACAGGCTCTCACAGAAGCTCAATCTCACATTAAGAAAGTAAAGATAATGCATGTTTATTTACATACTTGAAGACAGCAATCAGCAGGTTTACCAACAGGATATTTGCTACCAAGAGGTAACAGGCCATAATAGCAGGAGTGAGCCAGGCCCCTGGTATACATGGAGGGAGGCGTTTACCATCATCATCATAAAGATTATCCCCACACGGAGCTGAAGAAAAAACAGGAAAGGTTATTTTTCACAAGTTGCCTGATACTTACAAACAACATTCACATTTATTTAATGATGATGCAAGCATAAAATTTGCCAAGGTAAACAAACTTTGTCACTTTATTTCCAGTAGTATGTGTAATGTCTACTTCAAATTCTGCTTCTAACTACAGCATACAAAAATAATTTCCCATAATAGTGAGCAGAGAGGCAGCTCCAGGTTCACTGTATAGTGTGGCTTTCTCCTCAAATTCAGATAGATTTTCTTTTTCTCACAGTAATTGTCTAGGATGAGATCTTAATGTGCATATGTACATATTAATAGTGGAATTAAAAAAGAATTCTCAACCAAACTTGTGTGCATACCTTGCCAAAGATATAAAGAGATCCACTTAGTGATCCCAGATTGCTGAGCATCAATTAAACTTTTACTGCAGCCCTGAGTGTACTGCAAGGCCTTCACGGTCCTGCCCACCTTCACCTGGGGTCTGCAGGACACATACCTGTCCCTGCCTGAACTCTGTCAATGTGCAGGTCTCAGCCCTGCCTCCTGGGTGGACCTGGGACCTGTGCTTGTCCCCTGGATGGACCATTCTTGTGCTGGACCCTGTCCCCTTTTGCCCGCTTTTGCCCCCTGCCTGGACTCCCTCAACGGACCCCGCACTGGCATTTGTCTTGGGCAGGGCTATGAAGTCACCCATGGGTGGCTCTGCTGCCGCTTTAGAGACAATTTCCATTTCCCTTATTTTTCACAATAATTCTAAATTTTAGATGAAATTTGAAACTAAAGAGATAAAAATATAAAATGAAAATGATACAGTGACAGCAAAACAGACTGGTGAGAATGATACAAAAATGGAGACTACTGATCAAACTGAGAGAAACAATTGCCTGAAGTAATCCTGAGGATAAAGGTGGTCCTGGGGTGAGAGCCATCCTTGAGCTGGGTGAATGCAACCAGCTTGTTCAAAGTGCAGTGCCAGCATGTCTGATTTCAAATACAAGGCCAACTTTTTGAACCACTTAGCAGGTGAAGTGTGTATCAACCACATGCTCTTTAGCAGAAATCTTAGGAAATACTAAGCCTGACAATGAGTTCATTACAGACTATGATTATAATTACATTACAGACTATAATAATAAAATAGACTTTACTTGCTTGTCAAACATCAAACTTACATTTTTCCTGTTTAGCCTAAGTGTAACAGGAAAGGCAAATGAATCAATGAAAGTACTGCCAAAGAGCACTAACACTGTATCTAGGTAATCAAAGGGAATTAATTATACCATGACATTTGTACATCATAATTTAAGCGAACTGTCAATGAACTAGAAACAAGACATAGCAACCACAGACTTGCAACCTGGATTAAAATCTTTACCCTCTGTTTCTTTTCAGATGAAACTATTACAGTAGAAAAACAAGATTCACGCCTGAATATTGGATGAGCCCTATAATTAAGATGTCAGAATCTAGTGAAGATTAATGAACATATTCAGCTAAATGAGACAACTGGCTTTGCACAGAGACTTACGATTAATTTCCATGGCATAGACTGAAAAGCATTCCAAGGGAATTAAACAGAAGCGGAGGCAGGGAGAGAAAGAAAGAAAATAGGATAATATAGAAAAAAAAACCCCAAACAAAAAAAGATGATTGCAAATACAGTTTTGCCACCAAGCACAGATAAGCAATTCAAGCATCAGAACATTTAGAGACATATGCTTAGAAACAATGTCTTGGTTAAAAATGCACTGCATTCTGCAATTTCCTTTTCATGTTGTTTCCCCCAAGTGTTACATATGGCAGTGAGTTCATATTAAAAATACATCACAAAATGCTTCTGGCAGATGATCATTTAAATATACGCAACATTTTAGGCAAGCAAACAAAACTGGCGGCCACCACAAACACAAACCAACTCGAAGCTATCACACAAAACCATTCTTTTAGCTATTATGGAAACATTTTCTCCTTTTTAAGAAGCACCCCAGCCTTGGATCTGCCAGCTGCTGAATAGCTGTGTTTCCATTAATAGTCACAATAGGGGTATTCCGGTGAACAATATCATTAAAGCCCATTTTGACTACCAGCACAAATACTTGCTTGCCAACCCCTAAATGGTGACTGTAAGAAAAATCACGCTACTGAAGGAAACTCAGACAGGCTTCTCTAGTGTTAAGAATATGTTGCTGTTGAGTACCAGGTGCCACAAACTTCTTGCTCCTGGCCATCTAAATGGAGAGAGCCAGCTAAGAGCATCCTGGGTTGCATTAGGAAAAGCATAACCAGCAAGTTAAGGGAGGTAATCAGTCACCTCTACTCAGCTCTGGTGAAACCACATCTGGACTTGTATATGTCTAGTTCTGGGCTCTATAGTTCTCCATAGAAATCAGACATGGACATACTGGATAGACTCCAGTAAAGAAAACAACAACAAAACCACACATTTCCAAGTTAGCTTATGTTTAAGGTACTGACACAGGAAAGCTTCCAATGTGGGAAGGTCAGTGGAACAAGTATAGCTAGACTGAATTTGTGTTACTGCAAAGCCTGAACTTTTCCTCCAAATCTTTCATGCTGCTGAATTAAGATTTCTAGCTCAAAGGATGACAAGTATATAACTGGGAAACAACTGGAAACATGAAAGACATCTGACACACCACTTACACTAAAGGGATCAGTATTGCTGGCAATGTCTGAGTTTTGTTTTATGAAGAAATCAAACTATCTACACTGTTTGAAGTGGAATGGGATCGAATGCACATTATCAGCCATAATGGTAAGGGATACCCATTTTATTTCTTTCTAAACAATTAAAGTACACTTGAACTACCTTTGGTACTAAGGTTTCTCATGCTCATGGATTTTCATAGGTTTTGAACTTAGATGCAAGTTTCTTCAGCCTTCCACTCTACTACTTGGCAATATTTGCAGATGGTTGAAATAACACATACACAAAGCTGAAGGAACAGCTTGTATTATTTCAAATAAAGTGCAGACTATATGATACACACTAGAGGAGGCCAGCTGCATGTTTGACTGTCCAAATTTCAGATATTAACACAAAACTAGCAGTAACATGACAGTTTCCATCTTCTCTAAATACTGACAGTTATTGTTTAAACTGTGCAACTTTCATATAAGATTTCTTCCACAGCCAAAGCTAATCAGCAGAGTTTTTCTTTTTTGTTTTCTACAGCTGTAGGGAAAAAAGAACATGAGTGATTCACGAAATGGAAACATTTCTGGAAAATAGATATATCAATGGGAGTAAAAATGTATTGGTTCATTGCCTGTGCATCGGTTGGAGATGAAAGGGTGTGTGTATTTTCATCTCCTCGTCAAGGTATTCAGCCTTTCTTTTTTGTTGGAATGATCAGCAAAACACTGGTTCAAAAGAATGTTTCAGAATGATCTCTGTTGATCCCTGCAAGTAAATAGAACACTCTTGGACAGCAGAGTATTCCAGACTGTATCACTCTCAGTGTTAACTGAATTTGAATATAAACAGAGAGGACACGCAGGTGGGGAACAGAAAATTGTTCTGTCTATGGAGTCTGTCACAAGAAAATAACAATATAACACTACTTCCAAATTAAAACCAACCATTAATTTGGATCTGATCATCTGCCTCAGAAACAGGAAACAGACTCTTACTATGAATTCTACTCTTACGGTCTATCTGGTCTGCGAACACCTCTCCATAGATCATCCAGTAGGGCATATAGAAGATGTTGCGAGCTAGTCTCCAAGAAGGCTCCTCATCTGGGTGCAGGATAGCTTGTCGAGCTACTCCAAAACTCATCAGAACCACAAGCATGATGACCACAAAGTAGAGCATGTCAATCATCTGCCCGGAGAGACCATATAGGTATTGTCAACAGGTAGTACAGCAGGACCAGCATGCCAGTCTGCCAGTAGGCATTAAAGTAAACAAGAAAGTATGAAGAGAACAAACATATTTCCCTGGATAATTTTCTTGATATTACTCTTTAACTACTGCTCATGAATTGAGCATATGTAAAAACACAGTTAAAACACTCATTTAAAGGAATACTAGATAGATGTTTACAAAGACTTAATGCTAAAGTCTTTGCTATCCCTACTCTGTTTTGCGTCAAATGTGTGAGGCTGCACTTTCAGTACAGTCCTCTTCTGTGGTTGCAAAGAGGTGATACCATAATTGCTTCATCATCTCCTGTCCACAACCAATAGTTTTGTGAATGATCCCAGTGCATCAGCCACCTGTTATTGCTATATGGCTTTGGGAGACAGGAGGCAGGCAAAGTGAACAGGTTGCCAGAGGCTGGTTCAAAAAAACCACCACCAAACAAACAAAAAAAGACAGAAAAAAGATTCCCTCTCAAATGAAGCCATTATTATCAAGAATATTAACAGTAGCATCTCGTGTGTGTGAAATTCACATAGAAACCTTTTCACAGCTTTTATTCAGAGTCCTACTCAGATGGAAACCCTCTTTTTAAAATCAGAACTGAATTCAGTTTCCCATGAAGTTGTGAAACACACAATTTACAGCACTTTAGGCACTAACCATTTTTCCAATCATCATGACGTAAGGTCCCAGGTATTTGTTCACACCAAAGATATCCAGTACTCTAATGTACCAGAAAATTATATCGACACAGTAAATCACTCTTCCATAACCCATATAAGGCTGGTTCTGCAGGCGAAGGATTGCTCCTATCATAAATACTGAAATAGCTACCAAGTCGGTAATATTCCAGTATTCCTGGAGCCAAACTTTCACTTTTTGGCTCAGCTTGCCAGGCTCTGACATCAGAATCTGAAATAAAAAATAAACAACAGAGAAATCATTAGGAAAAACACTAAGTTACATTTTGGAAGTAATGGTCATGAGAGAAGACCAATCTTTGTCACATTCAATAGGCGTCTGAGACCCCTTCTGCTGCCAGCAAAATTTGTCTCAAGCAGCAATATTTTTAGTCACTGGCAGGCAGAATTTCCTTCTCACAGAAACATAGACTAGTTTGTATTGGAAGGAACCTACAAAGCTCATCCAGTTCCAACCCCCTGCCATAGGCAGGGACACCTTCCACTAGACCAGATTGCTCCAAGCCCTGTCCAACCTGGCCTTGAACACTGCCAGGGAAGGGGGCAGCCACAGCTTCTCTGGGCACCCTGTGCCAGCGCCTTAGCACCTCATAATAAAAAATTTCTTCCTTATGTCCAATCAAAACCTTTCTTCTTTCAGCTTAAAACAGGTGCGGTCCTGACAGGAATCGGTAAAAAGTCTCTCTCTTATTATAAGCCCTTATTGAAAGGCTTCAGTATGCTCTCCCCAGAGCCTTCTCTTCTCCAGGTTGGACAACCTCAACTCTCTCAGTTGTTCTTCACAGAAGAGCTGTCCCAGCCCTCTGATTATCTTTGTGGCCTCCTCTTAGACCCCTTTTTCATCTCTGTTTCTATTTTGGCTTTATTAAGCCTTTTTTGTTGTAGGTTTTGATCAATAGCATTTAAACCAGGAGAACTGGCTTACTGACTTGGCATCCATATTTATCTCTAAATACAGTTAGTATGAGATAGGGGAGTTGTGAACCAGAGAAGGACAGGCTAACTGCAAACCATACTACAGCATGTGAACACAGAAAAAGTTTTTATGTTGTCTTCCTCATACAGAAGTAATGAGGTCAGTCAGAGTACTCACGACTAATCCCCAAAACACCTCTCTGCCTGTAGTGCTCCTCAAAAGCTGCATCACTAATAAAAGACAGCTCTTATGGAAATGCCCTTCATGGATTATGGCCCTGCCCTCTTTGGAAATACACGTAAGAGAATGACCGACCTCAGGGTATTTTTGCCTCACTTTTTTTCCCAAGAATTCCCCATTATGGAAATGGGTAATAAATGAAACTCTCTCCAGTGATGGGCATTTTGAGACTCAGTGGCTATTAGAATCTTCTCTGTTATGTATGGCTTCTCAGCACTGGCACAAGACCATGCTATTATTACCTTTAAGAGTGAGCTTCATTTTAAGGATTATGAGATGGTGATATAAACAGACTTTACCTCTCTTACTTTCTCTAAAGCCAATGTCACGATGTAGGAGATGACAATCCATTCCTGGATTGATGGCCACCGTTCCATCCGCACCAAAATGATATAATTAAATAGCATCAAGTAACCGAGGTATGATATCTGCCAAAAAAAAAAAAAATCCTTTTATGGACTTCAGGTGATGGATCCCAGGATCTTCCCACAGTTAGGCACTATTCTATTACTTGAGATGACTTAGACACACACACACAAAAAATCAGGATCCACTAATTTCCATTAGGAAGTTCTGGACTAGTAGTATAAGTCAACAGAGCTACCACTCTGTTCTTTGTAACAGCTGGTGAGAACGTCAAACTGCTGATGCTCGTGTCTCCATGCCTGACAGCAGTCTTTGATGACTAGCCATACTAAAAACTTCAGCATTCTTGGAACTCTAGAGTTAAGAAAGCAAAACAGATTGCAGGATAAAAAAAGGGAAATAAGGCGGTAATAAACCAAAAGGTTTTTCAAAGAGAGAATTGAGTTTTGTAAAGAATGAGATATTCAATGTGAAATTTTTATCCACCATCCACCAACAGATGTAAAACAGAACAGAGAGGCAGGACTGAGAGTTGCATGTGACTGGAGGGGTAGGAGAAATAAAGTGCCACACATACCACTTGCTTTTCTTCACCCTTGAATAATGTGATTGAGACCCTCTAGGCTGAATGTCCTCTCTATGTGAAGCCAGAAGCATGCAGACTTCAAAGACCAGTCACTACACCACCTCATCCTATACTTGTTACTTAAACTCATCTGCAAGATCAGTATGTTTGCAGATATTTTGGTTACTTTAAGTAGCCCCAAGTCTCAGGAGCAAGTTTCTTGCTGAAGCCTAATCCACTAAGAGCACAAAAGGCTGCATCGCTGTGTCAGAGAAGAAACATCAAACAGAAGGTATTTTAAACCCTCTTAGCCTGCATAATGCATGAAAGCGAAACCCATCCTAATTCTGACATTCACATGAACATGTATAAACACACACACTGAGGCTATTCATGAAAGATTAAGCAAGACCCTTCCTTGCACAAGAAAATGATCGGTTTCTCTGAAGGAAGCAGGCCTGCTGCAAAGCCCTCCCCATACCTGCCATGCCCACTGGCAAAGGCCATGGCCTCCAGCAGTGGAAGGAATGGACAGATGTTCCAGGCTGCTGACTAACCTCATTTGCTGGAAGAAGCATACCACCAATTCCAAAGGACTCTAAATCAGGCCTTTTGCACTAGCTGCTTTTTTAATCTAATAAAATGTAATTTCTTTGCACTGTGAAATCATGTTGAATGCTTTTCCTTGAAATTAAGTAAGAATTTTGCTTTTAAATTGTTAATACAAGCAGCAGAGAGGCATCAGTATAGTGTTGTGTGATTACGATGGGCAAAAACTGAAAACCTACATGATAGTCTGACATACGAGATATCTGAAGTCCTAACTTTGAAAAAAAAGAAACCAGTATCCATTTTACAGGGCACACAAAACTCATGAGCAGTAGTATGACTACTTTTCCTGTTTTATTAAAACAGAGTTTAGAACCAGATAATTCCTGATGCACTGATAAGAAAATCAGGTGCCTTTCAAAAATAAATAGTTTAGATTGATTTTAGTTATCAAGTAAAAGTACCTATTAAATCTTAGCATACCAGAATCGGTGCTTCCACGTAGACTGTGCTCATCTGAGCCTAACTGTCAACAGAACAAATGGCTAGCACTGATACTATGGCGTTACTTCTTGGAACCTAAAGTACATTTCAACACAGAACAGGAGCTGGAGCTTTTAGAAAGCAAGAGAATCCAGTCTAGTTTGAATTGAGTGATTGGACTGTGGAGCTTGGCATGTGACTAGGCAGACATCGCTTCCTCAAAGTGTTAGCAGCTTTAGAGGCTGACAGCGTAAGCACCAGTTATTAATTCTGTTTCAGTGCCTACGCATTTTTCTCTGAATAAAGGTAATGTTTTACTCATCAGATTCCACAAAAGTCAGTACTATTTACTTACTTATTTCTTGGTCATTATTTTTACAATGAAATCCCTTAAGTTTCACAGGTGCAAAAAAAATAAATGTTATCAGTTTAATCACCACGACTTACTGTGTAGAACCAAAATTTGACAATAGGTGCATTATAGAATTCATAAATCTTTGTTCCAATTGGAAGGCTCCTTTGTTTTTTATTTCCATTCTCTTCATCTCCTTTTCGGGAGCCTGTATCCACATTTGCATCCTGGAAGACCAAAGTAGTCAGTTTTCATCAATATAATAGTAAAAATAGTTATTTTTCCTCAACTACAGCCCCAGCCAACTGTGAAATACCCAATGCTTCCTCTGAGAAACAGACCGTTTTTGGAAAATGTAAAAATACAAGATCTGTGCAGCTGCACAGGTAATTGACACATCGTGAGGGTCCAGCCAAAGCCCTCCCAAAACTCTTCACTGATTTTCAACCTATAAAGACAGTTGAGATTTTAACCAGGGCAACCTATAGCATTATCAGAGAAGTAAGTAAACTTAGCATTCCTGAGATAGTAGAACTTCCTAATAATTTCCATTACTGACCACATTTTCCTCCTCCTTTTCTCTGCTTTCATCATTTTCTTTTGATGTCTGGTAAGAATAATCATCGTAACTCCGAAACTCAAGGAAAAGGATGGTGGGAGGGAAGAGAATCCCCATTATAACCTGTACAACAAGAAAGAATTCAATACAGGTGACAATATTTGGTTACATTAATAGCTATCTTAAGGCAAATCCCATAAACAATATTTTCTTTTGTATAGCAATCAAGATACTCTGCTATCCTCAAATCTACAAATATTAGTAACTAGTACCTATGAAGCATTGGCAATAAGGTCTTGTATGAAAGATGACACCGTGGAAGGCTTCCCATCTCCACAGATACACTGCAATTAAGAAATTCTGCTCTAAAATTAAAGGTATGCAGTGAAATTCCATGGAACTGACAAAGTGGTGGTTTGAAGAGGGCTTCAGGTTTGTTACTGGAGTTTATAGTACTTCAGTCACCTACCAAAATTAGTTTTAATAGTTAAAAATTGCTTACAAGCAATGTAAGAAGCATGTGTCTATGTCTGGTTCATTTGTCTGGTTCATTTTCTCTCTATTCTCATTGTATGGACCCCTAATAGAGATCTTTTTGCTTGTACCCAACTGATTTTTAACCAAAGGTGTATGTTTTCAATGAGCAGATCTCATCATTCATGGAAAGCCACAACTTCACTTTCAGATTCCAACTATGAGAAGCCTTTTATAGATTTATATTTTCCTTTGTCATATGGTAATGTTCCTTAGATATCCTGAATTTGGAAACCAAAAAAGAAATTAGCTTTAAAAGAGGCATGTTCTTAAAACTTCTGTAATTACCAAGCCAATTTGTTCTACGCATACACTGTGTATAATGGAGTATTATATGCAACAAACAGTATCTTTGACAACTGCAGAACAGAAATACCTTAAGGCCTGGGTTTTTCCGCATGCGTAGTCGACCCATCCACATATCTGTTAGGAGCATCTGGCTACATGTGTGAGCAATGAAGTCCCTGTGTTTAGCTGCCACAGCCAATTTCAGGCATGTAGAATTACTCCAGTTTTTCAGCTCGTAGGTCAGAAGTTTCATGGCAATCTGCTCATCATGTTTATAGGACTGATCCAAGAGTTCAACTGCCAGTTGGCCAAAATCTCTGGAAAATGCAAGGTAAGTCCAGTGAAGTTTGATTTAGAAATCAGTGTCTACTTGCATTTGGGGTTTTTATTCTGCTCACAGGGGATCACATTTTTCCCACACATGTGTACAAGGACGAGCACAGCTTGTGCTTGTCCTTGGTACAGCCTACAAAAGTTCCCAAGAGATTTTTAGTGACCAGAAAGAATTAGCTTAGACCAATAACATCTTAAGGCCAGTTTATGTACATCACCAGATACCCCTTACTTTGTGTGAGTAAGTCCTGAAAATAACTGTGAAATAAAACTAATTAGTTTTACAGAGAGAGAAGCTGAAAAAAAAGAATGTGTTCTGTCAGAAAAAATGCAAGTTTTCTCATTTTTCATGTTGCCTTCAGATTCTGAGATGACATTTGAGGTCATTTACTCTTGATAAATCAACTCATAATGGCATTCTGCAAACACACATTCTAGAAATCAATTGTACTTTACTAGAAGTAAAACTTCTCAGCAGATCAGACAACCCCCTATATCAAGTACATATACTGCATCTACTAACTTTGAGTTGTTGTCCAGATCCTGAGAGATGTCATCCACCAGCTCACTCTCAGAAGACTCGTGGGCCATAGACTTGTAGAGTTTGCAGGCCACCAGTGCCTTGGCCATGGTTTCCTCCCCTCGCTGCCAAAGGAAAAGTGCCATCTTTTGCCGTTTCATCAGCACGGCCCACACCATCAGCTCATGAAAGGGATACTGGAAGCGACTGACTTCTGGGTCATCTACATCAATATCAATCTCTTCCTCCTTCTTCTTTTTTTTCTTCTTCCCTTTGGTGGGAGGCTCATCATCCTGGGAAGAAAGGGAGATAAAATATTCCCATCAATTTTTACAGCTTACCTGACAATGACACCATGCAGAGAACAAGTATTTAAAGGACATCTTAACAGTTAAAGATCTAATTTGTTTTTGCTGTTTGCTACAATGAAAGCCAATAGCACTAAAACTGTGAAGAATATGTAACAGAGCATGCACTAGGCCAGTACACACAGCTTACTATTTTATCCAGAGAACCATTTTTTGCATACTTAATTACAAGTCACCCATTTTGGATAAGTGGATAAGTACAGTAGAAACCGATTGTACTGAACACATCATTTTATACTGCATTGTAAATAGATCTCTTCCATATGTGTAACTGCAATTTCATTTGCTATAAATTGTTGCAAGCTCATTTGCAATAAATTAATATTTAATGAATTCCTTTGCAGTGCAAGTGGAGCTTTAACAAACCTGAATTCACTATGAATAGGTTCCACTGGAATTTCTGATTTGATATGTCTGCATCTATTCCTGAAGAACAGTGCTGCATATCTTACAGGTATCAAAGCAGTTTTCAGATGACATGCAGGTGGAGAGAGTGGTAACATGCAAATGGAGAAGAAAAGCAGACAGCATCCTTAAGAACAGCAAGATACTAAAGGGAGTCTTCACCTTTGAATAGCAATCTCCTCCTATGTATGCAGTGGAAACGGAGGGTATAAGTATCCCATTTCTTAAAGGGATAGGGAGGATAGGCCATGACTACAGGAACCAACATGGAAGTAACTGAAGGGAAGTACTGACAATGAAGCAGGATCCTGAAGGGAGAAAAGCCACGATTGGGAAAATTAGGGCTATAAATAATGTAGGAAGAACATTGCATATATAGGTGTAGACAGAGCTCATCATCACTGTACACCTTGATTCCAGACTCAGAAGAGTATTGCAAGTAAAAGCAATTACCATTCTCCAAAATTAGTTCCTGTTCAAGCAAGCTCAGCATAATGCACTATTTTTTGTGAAAATTCAAACTTAAATGCAAAGTTTGGGTTCAGCCTCACACCCCACGTTTCAAAGACAACTCTTCAGCTCAATGAGGCCTGTATCTCTCTTCCAGCAGTTTTAAGAACTGCAAGTGGTGACCTCTGTCTCACGGAAAATTCAGAGGTCAGTAACTGCATGCACGTGAAGAGTGGTAAGCATCTCTGAAGCATCTCAAATGAAGGACCAAGAATAAGATCCCTCCCCACACTAAAAAAAAATCAAATCAAAACAATACCCTGGGTAAGAAAGACAAATGCTAAGGAGACTAAACTTCCTGTTTTAGGGCTGTAACACTGGTAACCAAAACAACCTCAGCACTTTGAGTCATGTCAATTTACTGACCACTTCAGTAAAAGAAATGTCAATTTTTCTTTTCACTTTTTCTTTCTTTTGGAAGAAGGGAATGGACTACACCTACTGACAAGTGGAGGAAACACTTTGGTTTGTGCCATGTAAACCACTGCTCAATGGAAAAAATAGCAAAATCGACTTCTGGAGAAGCACTAAGCAACTTATATGTGATCAATGCTGAGAAAAAAAAGGTCACACCTCAAAGGCTGAGCTTTTGGCCTTGAGCCATGAGAAAATAGGAAGCTGATCAGAGAGTTTAAACATAACTTGGACTTCCTCTGCAGAGAAGAAAGCTTCTCATCTGCTTGGGGAAACAGAGGCTTTGTGGTGAGTTTAGTTCCCATCAAATGTGACACAAGAAACAGGTACATACACTCTGCTCTAATGCTATCACGGTGTTAATAAAAGCATACTTCATGAGAAATGTACCTAGCGTTTTTGTATAAATGGTCTATGATAAAACTTCATTTACACACACACTGTTACTTCATGGTTAAAGGGGATTTGACCACAAGTACTACTGGATCACATTCGCCTTTCAATAAGATAAATCTTCACATCTGAATGGTTAAATCTACAGCATGTTTCAACATGGAACCCAGTATTACAAAATAGTGCTAAAAACTGCCTAAAGACTGTTGAGAAAAGCTTTAAGCAGCTGTCAAGACCCTACCCATTAAAAACAATCAAAGGAACACATAGGCTGTTTTCAAAATAGAAGATTCTGCCTAGTACAAATTTACTTTAAGCCACAGTAATAGTGCAAAAGCTAAGAGCAAGAGCAGAACTTCACCAAGAAATGCTCTGATAAAACCCAATACTTTACCATAAATCCAACTTACCTCCATTCCTAGTAGTTTAAGAGCTTTTGGCTGAATATTAAAAATAGAAAAGAAAATTAGTTAGATGAGAAGGAAAATTCAAAGACCAAACAATACCAAGGAAAAACATTTACAAATGTACAGTATTTACTGTTAAATTTACTATTCTAAATAACTGTACCAATAGTGGTATAATTAATTAATCACACTCTAAACTGTATTTTCAGGAAGCCAATGGGTTAGGAAATATTTTCCATCCTGCACTCAAAGATTTTGATTCACATGGAAGAGTTAACTGAATCATTCAAGAATATGCTGCTTTGAGAATGAAAATCACCACATGATCACAAAAGATTGATAAAAATAGTGCTTCTGAGCATACATGGGTTAAACATACCCATAGGGATCAGTAAAAAATTATAAATTATCTTGAAACCTCTCACAATTTCCCATTTAAAAAGAAAATCTTTCTGTTCCATTGCAAAATCTCTGGATTACATTTTCAATGAAATGTTTATTTGTTCATTCCATCAGATAATACTACACCATATATGTTCTATACATCAGCTACAGGAGTGGCCTTCTGATCATCTGTGGGCCTTTCTGTAATTAGGAAGCTTCACTTGACCTTCAAAGCTGAACCAATCAAATAAATAAGCTAATGAAGAAAATTATTCATTTGCTTAGAACAGACTTTTATCAAAGCAAGAACTATGCTTGATATCCTCAGTATTGGTACTAAATATATTAAAATTGGTACTAAAAATACTAAATATACTAAAAATACTAAATGCCCTACTGAGACAACAGTGTCTTCCATACAGAACAGTTTTTTACAGGACTTCCTGTAACAGCTCTTCTGTATCCTGATGAGCACTCTGCCTCACCCAACCTAAGCTGCTGTTGGCTAAGATGACTTGATCAATAGGCCTGGCTTGACCAGCACAGTTTACAGGTATGAGGGCTATAGCTTCAAGTAGGAATAAGTAACTATGCAAACACCACACTTAGAAATGCTTGGATGTAAACTACTGGAATGGGAGGAAATTCACCTCCAGATCAATGTATTTACACCTTTTGGATCCTCCTGTCCTTTAACATGTTTCTACAGGTTCCTTGTACCACTTCACCACCAGAGTGTCAACTTTGGTCTTGCAGCATTTTTTTAGAATTAACACGTAGTGTTTCACAAAGACAAAGAACAGTATTACTTATTTTTTACCATCAGCACGACAGCCACATCCAGAATGAACTCATTCTTACCCTCTTTGGTCCAAATAAATTATTATAAAGAGTCCGAAAACTTTTTCGCGTATAGTTGCAGCGGTAAGCTCCACCCATGAGATATTCAAGTACAAGACCAATATCTATGAGGCTGATGTGATAATCTGGTGGAAGATTTCCCTACCAGAAATTAAAAAAGAAAAGAAATAAGGACTTAGGACAAGAAAGCATTAACATACATTGCAAGGCTAGACATATAAGTCATGCTCAAGTTGGCACATGGGTATTATTTACAGCAACTGGTTTCAGCCGCTGAATGTCTGTGTGACAACTGATTCACATAATAGAATTGGGAGGGGCAGAGATTTTTTTGTTTTGCTGTTGGCAGAATTTATAGCTGAGGCCAAATTTTCATTTGGTTTACTTGTACAGTCTGTCAGTGTCCACACATGCTTCAGATGTTTGCAAGCCTTATATTGATGAAATTAAATAACTTTGTATTGATTACCATTAATCCAGTATAAAAGCATAACTTAATTTCATGATGAATATCATGCATACTTTACCTCTTATGGTAACTTGTATTTCACCATAATATTATTTACAGAGTTAAGATCATAATGCAGATATTATTTACATTAATGTGCAAGCCAGAATCAAAGAAAAAGGGAGAATGTAATTTCCACCATTACACTTAAAAACTGGATAGTGGTACTGACTCTGCTAGAAACATGAGCTGAAAACTGCTCCATTGTTCAACCTACATCCTACAACAATAACTGATTCTACAGCACCACTGAGCAGTTACTATGATGAAATAACTACACCCTAAGCAAACACATCACCTCCATGTTAACCCAACTGAATCCCCGAGACTGCCGCTGAATGAGTATGAATGCGATGAAAAGGAGACAGACAAAAAACAGAATGCAGAAGAGCATTAGTAACACTCAAAAAGACAAACACTGAGCGAAGTATTGTGCTATGAAGCAGATGACTATGAATTATACATTAACCCAGTACTGAGCAATTCCCACATCCAAACCTCCCCGGAATAAATGGGAGTTTTCCTTGCAAAAAGGAATACAGGCTATTCATGTAGCTGAATTTTACTGAGTAAAAGCTCCAAACCCTCGAACAGAGCAAATATGACAACAGATCTTACAATGACCCTATTCATGTATCATGAACAGATTTACATGCAATGGAAACAAATGAGTAACAAATTTAGGACATGTAGCATTGAGAAACGGAACAGATTTTCTCCCAGGAAAAAGTAGGATTTATAGGAGAAAAGTAATTTTAAAAAAAACAAACCACAAAAGGACACAAACCAAAGGAAACAAATTCTGTGCTCATGAGTGGGGCTTCCAGTTAACCTAGCAGGCCTTTTCTTTCACTCCTCCTTTGTAATGCTGCACTGGGAGCTTTTTGTAGAGAGGAAACAGTATCAACCTGCATCTCAAATGATGTATTACACTACTAGGAGCCAAACTTTCCTTTGTTCTGTTTTTAAATTCCCAGCAGAGCAGGACAGCCATACCTGAGTTAGACTGACATCCCTGTTTGTCAATGTGATGTCACTCACATTATGATTGACCTCACATTGTCAATCTTTCCTTTTCATAATAGCTACCATTTAATTTCAAATATGTGCTTTCCCCCATGCTACATTTGCTTTTGCTGTTGACACATGTAGCTAATGCAACCATGCAGATGTAATGCTAGGAGTCAAACTTACCTTTTTCACATCTCTGACTAGCAAATGCAGTGTATTTGGTGGACCCAATCTCTGAAACAAAAAACCATTTACAGATCATTAGATCTTCAATTCTGTAGTTTTTTTTGGCACACACAAATGTAACTACAGGGGGAGTTAGCAAATGTGGTTCTGAGTTACCAGCTGAGCTTAAAACATGATAGGATTCAAGGAAAAATGATGCTGACTTCTGCAACACGCTAAAAACAAAAGTACTTTCCAAATTTACAGGCTTATTCAGTAATATTACAATGTATACATGCAGGAAAAGTAATTGAGATTAAAAGTACATGGCCACTACAGGTTGGTATTATATCTACATTAGTTCTTTAGGTGTTCCAAAGGTGCATTTTAAATACATCCCTCTATTTACATAGCAAACTTCAATAACTTCTGAAAGCTGCTGCATATGTGTGTATGTAGGGATACAATAGAGTACTGTATGTAGTAGCAACATCTCCCATCACTGCTATCCAACAACTGAGTATTGTCAGAACTCAAGAGGTTCTTTGGGAAAAAAAAGAAAACGCATCTCAGAAGAAGAGAAAAAGGGCAACCCTGTGAAATACAGTAGCAGAGCATTTTAATATTTCTGCTCACATACAGTATTATAAAGTTCTTCCAGTCGAGGAATAGTGAGGAAGTGCTGCATGTTCACTCCGTTCTCAATAAGGAGTTTCACAAAGTCCACCCGATCCAGAACCAGTGCATCCAGCATAGCCTGCTCCAAGGAGTTCACCTGCATTGCAGAATGGAGAATGTGAGACTATGTGAGAAGAGAAGAGCTGGTTGGCCAACAACCACAAACATTTTCATTAGGCTATTCCCAACTTCCCAAATATGCTGAATAATCTGTAAGTGAAAATGACATTTGACCCATATGCAAGTCAATGCAGATGGTAGAGTTTTCTAATGAGGTCTTGGGCAAGAGGAGAGCAGTGAAACAAACCTTTAGCAACACAACTGTAGCTTTTATTTCAGTATTTTAACTAAACCAGGCATAGCATGTTTGACATGTTATGGGGAAGAGATCTGCTTGCTCAACATGATAAAAACAAGTTAAAATGTAAGGAAAATGCACTGTATATGTTTAAAATTATATTGACATGATTTCCCTGAAAACTCACATAGGTATAATCTACTCAAACTGCTGCTTCCCAGAGAAAAGACAGCATACAACGCCAAAATACTCAAATCATTTGGAAAGAAGCACTTCCTCTTCCTTCATCAACTTAGTCTTCCCTTTGTAAAACGTTGGTCAGGAAGCCTAATGGGTCTTCCTTTATTATATTCTAAGGGGCTAGAACTAACAGGGAGGGGAAAAAACCCTTGAGCAGCACTCCTCTTGACAGATGAACTTCAGACAACAAGCCCACCTAACCTACTCAAATGGAAAACAAAGCTCTTAAAAATGGAGATGTTTCAACTGCCTTCACTGGATAAATAGCATGTACAAGACAGGGTGAAGATGTTCACTGGTGTTCTTCCTCCTGGCAAGTTCAAGGAAGGAGATGCAACAGATAAGCTCTGAGTTGCACTGTTGTGATATGGCTGCATAGGGTGCACATAGGATGAGAGAGGGTTTCCTGGCTTAGAGACTGAACAGCATCCCTTGCAGGATCTACTGCTGATCCTGTAAGAATGTGCAAATGAGCATTCTATGGAAAGAAAATGTGTATCTTCTTTCTCTCTTTGTACGCCTGCATAAGAAAAACCAACAAAGATTAAGGAATTCTTTAACAGTCTTAATACAAATACTTTCACCTCACCCAGTTCAGGAGCTCAAGCTTTCTTGGATCTGTTTCTTCTTCTGGCTCTTCTTTTGCTTTTCCTCCCTTTTTCTTCCCTTTTCCTTTCCCTCTGGCTGCTTTAGTCTGAGTAACTGGAGATTTCTTCTCCTTCTCAGGAGCTGTACCATCAGGAGCTGTAAGGCTACCTATAGGCTATATTTAATAATGCATTAGAAGTGACTCTTTGAATACACTCCTATTGAACTTGCTCCCCAGCCACCACTTCCCATATGCAGTCAGCTAGAAGTGGTAATTTTTTTCAGTATAAGGACCTTTTCACATACTCACAGCTTTATACTTTTTTAAAGCTATTATGTCTCAGATAGTCACTAACACTGAAAGTCCAAGTAGTGAAGCAGGTAGGCTGTGGAGGATTTATCTCACAAAATCAGGGCAAGAGGACTAAAACACAGGCAGAGACACTTCAATTTTGTGACATTTCAGTTCTTTTGCCCTCAGTGAAAGCAATAGTTGTCAAATAGCAACAAGCAGGATAGGAACTGGACAGAAAGAGCCTAACAAGAATGTTGCCAAATAGCATCCACACTGTGGAGACAAAAACAAGAGGAAAGAGAGCCAGCCTTTCTTTTTCTCTCTTTTCTCAAAGGAAATGCTCCATTTACATTCTGCAGACAAGACTTCTGTTTATACCTCTTCAGACACGTTTACTCTTTGCAGTGTCCTTTCCCCTTCCAACCTGTCTGCCCAAGACAGGCAGGCAAACATCAAATAACTTGACGCTACTTGTCTGTGATTTGGAGGCTTAACTTGCTCCAGCTAATGCTTAGGTTATATAACCTCCAGGAACACATAAAGTGGATTACAACTACCCGTGCTCTGCACAGAAAACCACAGAGCTGAGCCTTTAGCAAGGCTTGTATTCCGTGGTTTTGCTTGTCCTAAAAAAGCAGTCGCTGCCTAGCTCCCATGAATCCATTTGCAAGCCCGTACAAAACTGCAACTGCCAACTTGCAGCACAGGCTACTCTGAAAGCAATCTTCATGGGTTTGAAATCATGGTGAATCCAAAGTGGCTGATACTGTTTCCACAAATTGCTGCAGAGTTTGAGTGCGAAACAGGCCAAAGCAGCAGCTGGCTTCAGCTGCTAGGTGGTACCTCTGAATCTAACCACAATAATATGGAGATTAGAGCATTCTGTCTGAACAAGTGTTATCTAGTGATAGCACTTCATCACCTTCAGGATAATTAAATCCTTTCTCTATAAGCATTTTAATGAACCTTGCATATCAGGAACATCACATTTAGTGAATTTCTTTAACAGCACATGCAGCAGTATTTGTTTAAATGCAATTATATGGGCTTCCAAATGAAATAAATCCCAATGTTATTTACAGCATGCAGATGAACGCGAGAGTGATGTATGTAAAGGATTTTAGTTATACAGATGAACAGAGGCACTGCAGTGTTTCCCCGTTGACTTCAGCTACTACACAATCAAACTTCAATAATTTGGAAGAGAAAATCCAATCTCAGGACCTGAAGGTTCACTGAAGATCTGCTTCTCAGCTCATTTGGCACAGCTTTGCCTGTCGGGGGCCTCTTTTCTGCAATTGTTTCTTCTGGTCAGCAGGAGTTTGATCCATTAATCCAAATAGCGATTTTCACAAGCTCTTTACTAAGTGAGCAACAGAATTCCTTCTCAGCAGCTCCATGAATTTCCAGGCCACATGTTTTTCTAGGTAGCTGGAGACCTTGCCAACTGCTAACATATATGCATGACACCAAATCTTACAAGGACTCTGAAATAAGATTGGTTTCCTGCTTGCCATGAAATTGCTTTTCTTTCTTTCACAGAATTTAAATTATTGTTCAATATTTGCCAATGGCAATATAAGGTAATTTCAAAACAAATAGGTCATTCTTAAGGTATCCTACATCAGTTCAGCATAAAACAAAATTCAATATTGTTTCTCCTGCCAACAAAATCCAAGCTGAGAACATTCTACCACTTGTTTTAAATGTCTAACAAACAACATGAGTGGGAAAACTTTGTCTTACTGGCCAGTGGTGTCCAAAGACAAAGATTTGGCTGCGTGCAATGTCTACACGATTCCAGGCCAAAGCCAAGCTGAGCTGGTCTGGGGCAGACGCATTGGTACCTGAAGAGAAACATGAAGATGTTCATTATTTCATGCCTGGATTCATCAAATTGATTTATAGCATCCTCCATTTAAGCACATAATCCTAATTTCAAAACGATTAATGAGATTCTCTCTTTTTTCCTTAAAACTCCACACTGTTCTGATGCAAAGACAGACATCTGACTGTTCTAAAAGACTACTTCTCTCAGCTCCTCTGGCTGATGCTATGGATAGGAGGACAGTAATTCCTCTCTTTATTCCTTAGCTTTAGGGACTCCAGTGATCCCATACTGAGCCCATATCAGCTACTATCTACCTGCAGACAGAAAACAGTTGTTTCAGCAAACATAACAAACTCGAAATAAGTGTGGAACTGAGCTTAGATTTTGCCCTAAGGCTTATAGAGCACAACCTGAGATCTGGGAGCGTTCAGACAGTCTTTTAATCTTCCCACCTGTTTTTCTAACTTTATTAATACAGGCTAGAGGCGCAATAAAGTGTGTTGAAATATGAGTGGTACAGTTGTTGCAGCATTTCCATCACAGGCTTTCAGGTGAGGAAAACCACACAAAACTTTCAATACAGATTTTATGCCCCAAGCTAATCTGCGCCTTAAACCAAGCTTGTTCAGGTTACTAGCTAGAATTCAAGCAAACAAATCAAAGACTTTAACATCAAGAGTGAACCTCAGAGTATAGAACTCTGAGGTTGTTCGGATCAGTTCTTAGGATATGTTTGTGCATTCTTCCTAATTGATTGCAAAACCCACCTTTTAGGAGAGCAGTTAAGATAGACATCTCAATGTCTTGCTGCCCTTCAGACCCCATACGAAACACAGTAATCTAAAGGAGAGCACAAAATCAAACACACACAATTATAACACATAAAAGAGAGAGACTAAACATGTAGGTAGAGAAAAGAGAAAAATGGTGAAGGCTTATTGCTTTTTAAGACTTGAGATTTTTCAAAAAGTACAGCTCCAACAACTTTTGTTTATGAAATTTCATTGTCTCAGGAAAATTTAATTGAATTCTTCCAATAAACTTATCCTCAGGTGTCCCTGCATTGGTAAACGTGACAAATTTGATTGAATTCTTCACCATACCAGTGAACTCTGAAAGGTGGTGCTAAAACTGCCATGCCAAACTCTTCTCTGGCAGTTCTATTATTTTCCAGTAATAATGGAAATGCCAGCTTTGAAATGGAAATGCTAGGTATCCGAGAGCACTATCATAGCATTAATTTTATTGATAGTAACACTCAAATATGTTTAGTTGCAGGTTATGCTACGTATTGACAACAAAATAAGCAGAATCAACTAATAAAGAAAAGCAATTATTCTTTCTAGGCACATTTGCTATAGCTGTTACAATTCACTGATTTTAAAAATACCAGTTTGTATAAAGCTTAGCAAGTGGACTACATATTAAAAGATTAATAATACAAAAGCAGAATAACCTCATATTCTATGTTAATAAAGTCAATACTGAAGGCAGACAGAAAAAATAACTAATTCTTCATTTTCCAAAAGCACCTCTTCAAAGCAGATGCTAGCATTAGGTACTGGGAATAGCAATTTTCTCAACAGTTAGAATTAACTTTGCATAAACACAAGATGCATGACATTAGAAGAGACAAGAAGTAAAGGAAAAAATACAATTACTAAGAAAGGAGACAAAATTATAAACGAATGCAAACCATAAGCCTGTTCCAGATGCACAGTCTGAATTTTGCTGAGTAAATCAGGCCTGCATGGGAAGTGGAAAATTATGTGTTGCCATTGAATTATTTAGTTGTTATCTTGACATGTATAGATATGTAAGTAAGCACCTCCTTGGCAGCTGAGAGCAACACTTTAAAGAAAGACAGAGGCATGAGCTAATGTCCATCATAATTTCCAGGAGAAGGCCAGCTTTTTGAAGTGTAGAGAATATGAAAGTGGTATAAAACCTGCAGACAACCTGGTGATTGCTTGACACAGATTGCCATCCCAATCCTGTACCATTTCAATTGTCACTGGACACCTTCCTGAAAGATGTTGAGAATGCTTTTGTAGATTAATTCTAAGAGCCACTGATGTGCTTTCACATGTTCCTTGACTCAGACAAAATCCCCTAACCTTACTGAGTAATTTGTTCCAGCTTTACCTGAGAGAGACTGGACTCTATGAGCATGTCTATGGCAGCAAATATATAACAGTAGGGTTGGCATTAAATTTTGAGAAATAATTTCACTTAATGTTTGAAAAGTTTCAAAACCTATTTTAGTGTCCATCTTTCCAGATCAAGAGAAAGAAAAAAAAGCAACCATCATTAAATTCATAACATAAACTTCCTTAGGTTCTGAATTCTTCATTAGCCATCTTTGTACTGATGTGAGACTTCAAGTGTGTTGAAAAGTAGAACAGGAAATCTCAGAGTTCATTCAGTGGAGATGATGAATGCATTTCTGGAGGGCTTTTGTACTCCTCTCTGTTCCTTGACTAGAACATCAGGGATAGTTCTAATCTGATAAAAGTGATGGCCTTATTTCCAGTGTTTAATTACTCAAGAGTAATGTAAAAATAATGCCTTGATTGGCACTTTGATTGCTGGGAGCAGCTTGTATAAAAAAAGAGGACTAGCAAAAAGCCTGATGCACAGATTTGAGGAAATTTCTTTGCATTATGCTTAGTACCACTGTGCTGAGTTCAGCTGTGTGTTCCATCACTCTAAGAGGGGATCAAGTGGTACTTCTCGTGTTAACCCTTCACTCATTAATAAACATCAAGTCAGTATGAAAGCACACACCACAAAAAGATGGAACCAGAAGCATGCCTGTGCATGGTAGTGCATACTTCTCTGGGTACCAGAGAAGGATTTATTATCTGTCATTGAACAAATAAGCAATTACTCCCAGAAATCAAAGTTTTGCGCCATCTGTTGGAAACAGTATTAAACTTGGGAGGACCAGACTTCAGAGTTTGTCTCCAAGCACACCAAAGACAGGAAGTGTGGGCTCTCTAAAAGGAAAACACTTAGTTTTACGGGAGCTTGAAACATTTTCCTATGAACTCAGAAAAAGCCCTCCCTCTTTTCTCAGGCTCATGCAAGTTTTATCTGTCATTCAAACAGTTACTTTACAGCTCCTCCTGCTCTAGATGTCACTTCATTAGTGATACAATTAGGCATCTTGAAGAGTGAAATTTCCCTCATTTCATACTGGAATTCAGTAACAGGCTGGTTATTCGATTTCCTATGCACAGTCTGAAGAGCAGGCTGTGGTAGTTCTCTTGTTTCTATCTGATAGAAAAATGCAACTCCATAAAAAAGATAAAAATATCAGCAATGCCAGTTTCAGCCGTAATTAAAACCCCAAAACCCCACAACCCCCACAAAAATTCCACCAGACTGTTCATCTGCTATGGAAACAGATGCTTAGGATTTGTATAAAAGAATGAAATTGAATTATACCAGGACTCCAGGGAGAAGTCAGACTTACAAAAATTCACTAAGATAATCACTCAGAGGAAAACACTCAAAGATCCATTTTGCCTGCAAAAGCATAGGCACAGTGAACACAATTCAAGATACTGCTCATAGACAACACATGGGAATGTTGAAGATTTTCCTTTCCTGAACACACTTTTCTCTGCAGCTGGGATATGGCAGACATGCAGGAATCTGTGTGAGTGGTACAGTACATACAGCAGGCCTGCAACAGGCCAGGATCAAGCAAGGCTGGGATCTTTGAGAACACTTCCTGTTTAACTTTTTCCTGAAAAACCTGAATTGCCTATTTTAATGGAATTAAAGGTTGTTAAAGAGTAACTGCATCAGAAGACCAAAATTGTGCTGATGCCCTCTGGATGCTCACTGCTCCAAGGAACCTTTTCCTCAATTATCTTTCCTCTATTTTCTGTAGTTGGTCCTGGTTTTAGTACATTTATCTCAGTGTCTTAGTCTGCCTTGCTGACCTTCATGCAAAAAAACTCCTATTAACTCGCATAAAAGAATCCTTAGAGGCTTTCCTTTCTTGACCTATCCTTATGAATGAATGAGTGCGTATATTTACAGAGCCATATGGACAGAAAATGGTTCAACTGTAACCTTGGAAGAACAGCACTCAAAAGTACTCTATGAAGGTTGCTCACAGAAATTATCTTTGTGAACTACTTTTAGGAAACTTACAAGTTCTTTTTTTTTCATGCATTCCATAAGAATGATGAACAGCTGATGAGCTTGATTCCTGTTGTAGTTAAAGGTTTTCTGGATTGTAACTAGAAGCTGGTCCCTAAGGGATTCGCTTATTATCCTAAATGAAAAATGAGACATAAAAGAAGACATTGCTAGGATTAGTATCTACTCAGGCAGCTTGCTGTTTGAGAAACAAACTTTCACCCACCAGCACAATGAATTTGTTTTGAAAATAAATACATGAAAACACACAGCATTTTTGCACTCAGTACAGGTAAGCAGTTCATGAAGAGTTAACAGCAACCAGGAAATTCATACCCAGACTGGCTCTTGTGCATCTCAGTACTTCAACATTGAGTAAAAACCTGGCAGGGCACTTGGACTATCCTTTCACCCTGGAATAAATGACTTACTCCTGTTATGTATTATAGATATACTTCTGTTAAGAAGTTTAGTCTTTAGGACTTCAGCAATACACCTTACAGGACCCCTACCTATACCTCTAAATGTTGCAAGGCCCTTTGCATATAGCTAAAACCTCCCAAAGTATTTCAAATTACTGGTATGTCACCTTGGTTGTCTTCTTAAACGGATGATTTAAATTGCTAGTGTATCTGAAACCTTGTAATATCCAACTTTTTAAAGAAATTAGATCAAAAACTTTCTAGAAAGCTCAGAAATGTTTGATGTCTCAAAGTGATCTGAAAGAGAGCCCTTCAAGCTTCATCCATTTCCTAATAGAACACATGTATTTTCAGGTGATGGTGAACATGACCAGCAGGCATTCAAAGCAGTGGCAGCTGAGCCTGTGAAGTGCAGTAAAATTAAACTTCATTGTGAGAAAACCCCCAGCAGGGTTCACAAAAAGTTCTCACTGCAGACCTGCCTTCCCAGACGAACATTTACTTGGATTTATTTCACCAGAATTACTGGAAAGGGAAATTGGACACTGCATCAGATGTGCTGGGAAAGGAGGAATGAGAAATCAAAAAAAAAGTAGGAAAGTTTGATCCAAGCTAAGCCGCTTGGTCAGCAGAAAGGGAAAACAACTTGCTGAATAATAAATCCTGCTGGACAGATTACATATGCACTGTGTGTAGACATCAAAATAATCCAGCATCAGACTGCCCTCCCAATATATATTCAGCAAATAACATCCATACTGCTTGATAATAGTGGTTGTCCGCTTTAATCCAAGCTAAGCTCCAGCTTCAGTCAAAGAAGTAGGCAATTTGTTCAGTGCGCGATGGGTGTGCTGTACCCTTTTCAAGATAATATACTTGGGTTTAGCCTGAGTTTGGCAAATACTGATATTAAAAATGACTTGTCTGGAAGAAGCAGCATTTTAAATTAAAAATGCCCTCCACTTAAGAGTATTGTCAGGCTAGATCTACTCTACAGAGCAGATGAGCTTAATGCTGCTAGTATAGGCTTTGTATCTTCTTTAAACTAACCATACTTTTATCAATCGAATGGGCAGACAACCAACCATACAAAAAACAGGCTCCACAAAATTCTGGATTAGAAGTGACTTTTACAGATTCATTTGGGCAATGGACTGGAGGGCGGTGGAGTAGAATGCTCCAGAAAACATTCTCCACTCTGTTCATGACATCAGGCAGCATTGCCCTGAAGAACCATCACAGACAAAAAATAGCAAGAGAATGGAATGCAGCCCAACATTTTTCCAGCTGGTCTGGCACTCTTGGAGAATGAAGCTCATTCACACAACACGCTAGAACCAGGCAGCACAAACTTTGCAAATACATGCACTAAATAACCTCAGCCCTGTCCTGAGAAAAAGAGTAATTCTTGGCAACCATTTGTTCCTTGCTTCTAACATGCCCAACCCAGCACCAAATGCAGGGCAGCAAAAGGTGATGGAGCTTGTATGACAGTGTGCCGCACTGAGACCATGCTTATTTCACTGAGATCATGCTATTTCAATGGACCATCAAATACATTCCAAGTGGTAATAATTCCTACCCATTAATGCCAGGGCTAAGATCAACAGGCCACAAAAGTTGACTGACAGCAGGATGCCTCTGTTAGCAGCATTTTTGAGATGGTTTTCTAATGAAGCTTTAATGAAAGCAAGGCATCTAGTCCTACACTGTCCTCCTCAGCAGGACACAGCTTTGGTGAAGATCTTGAAATCTTACCCTCCTTCTTCTGAATATTTGTGTGCAAATGACAGAATATCAGATGCTCGTCCACTACCATCACATATTACGACAGGGAGTGGGGGTTCTTCTCGCAGGCATTCTAATACAATGGAGATCACATTGGGACCCCCTTCCACTATGAGCCCAACTACAGGAACACCTTGTCCCAGCCCTGCAAACCAACAAGAACAGAAACGAAAAAAGAAGTGTCATTGATACTGAAATTAAGAGGTTCACATATTACAAGTGGATGTGATATCTTTGTTACAGCATCACTTCAAACCAGAGCAGTCAGGAAAACTATGCCATTTCATGGCCAACACCAGGGAAAATGTCCGTATGCCATTTCATAGCCCCAGAAGGAAAAGCGTAAGATGTCTCTCTGCCCTTGCTCTTCCCAGATCATTTATTCACTGAACATTGGTGAACTGTTTGAAATCTATTTTGACAGACAAAACAGCTAACATGATTCTCCTATTACTTCATTAGCTTCACTGATACTTAGATGGCTCCCAGCTACTGTGTCTTTGATGCTTTAACTCTTCATTGGTTACCTACAGAAAGTCTTCATTAAGTTGACACATAGCTATGCTTTCTCCCAAGGTAAAACATATGAAATCAGTGTCTTTGTCATGAGGCTGCAATGGCTGGCCGATGGAAGAGACGACAGCTGAGCATCCCTTTGCTGTCCCTGCCTCACTGTGATCTCCAGGCATAGGATGACAAAGGGAAGCCCACAGGTCACATGGTCTCAGTAGCCTTGGTCACAAGATACTTTGGGCAAATGAAGGACAAAACATTACCTGAAGGCTGACTAATCACACTAGTATAAGCATTTGAATTCAGTTCTTAACCTGTAAAATGAGCAGTGCTTTATAAAGAACATGCACATTTTGTATGGCTGAAAATGTATGAAAGAGTTTGTATTTTCAACCTTCATTCCTCTTTGAAGAACAGGAACATCATGCACAATAACAGCAGAAGCTTCCTGATATCCTCCTGTCAGTATACCCCAGCTCTGATAAGGATGAGACACAGAGCATGGGCTGGCCTGTGTGTCCATGAAATCCTTAGTTATTCCTGATGAGATTTCCAGAAGAGGTGCCTGTGCTTGAAATGATTAAAAAGAAACAAAACAACTCCCTGTATGTTGTTACTAGCAGGTGTACTGCAGCATAACTCTAAACTCCCACAGGTATTCCAAACTTTGCCCTTCTCATGACAAAAATTACCAAACACTACTTAAATCAGAACCAACATCCCCAGCCACAGAAGTATTAAAAGAAATGACAGAGAACATCTTGCCTCTGGGCCCTGATTTCCTTATCTTCCAAGCCAGCGCTCCCTTTTATAATGCTTCCAGCGCTTGCACAGAAGACCAAGATAAAAAAAAAATCATAGCTAAGGTATGATTATATATTAGCTCTTTCTAATGTCTGTGGGCAACAGACTGCAGCACTGTCTCCACACTAAAGGCAAGGGGCATCACTTCAGCAAATTCAGTTTCTTTAGCTTACTGCAGGCAAAAAGCAGTACTTAAATACTGTCCAGAACGGTGAGATGCCTTCTGGCTGACTGTAAAGCCTTCTGGATTTAATTGGTACTCTATTCTTCTGCTCTACCTATAAGAACACTTACACCTTATTAGAAACTTCTGTAGAGCTCAATGCAACTGTCATTCTGAATGTTTGGTTTTTCTTACACACACAGGCCTACACAGGATGCACGAGGAGTCAGAAAGAAGTCAGAAAGGCAACTGGTAGAACTGACATCTTTTCTCCAGTAATTCTTCACTAACGTATGGACTCTATATAATTTTTATTGGACCATTTTTAATCAGCTTGTTAGGTGGGTTTTTTTAAACTGCAGCTCTTAAAAATGTGTATTTATTTCATCTTCAAAAAAAAATCATTTTTTTTTCTACAAAGATGTCAATACAAGAAGAATGACTTTTAAATTAGTTCTTTCTATGTAATGACAAAAAGAATTCCAGGAAATTGTTTTAGAGAGGCTGTAGCAACTGCACAGAACTCAAAATATGAAAGCACTGATGTGAAATTGTCTTGATAATCACTTCATTAGATAATAAATCCCAGCTGAGTTTATCTGAAAGAGCACAGAATTCCGAGTGTGATGTTTCATTTGAAACAAGTATGTATCAAAGAGAAAATAAACTGTTTGTATTAACTTTTGGAATCATGAGACACTGAGCTGCACAGGATTCCTGTAAGCAGGAACTGTACAAAATTACTCTTCTGGTTACTGATGCATTTGAATTCCATGTAGAACTGCACAAAATTCTCCATATTTCCATTTCCTTAAACTCTTACTGCTTTGAAGTTTCTTCCCACTATTATCTGTCAACTTTTCTTCCTCCCTTCATGCAATCCTTACTTCTCTAGGTTTTCCATGTTAGATGTGGGCTCTTTCAGCATATGTTCAAGTTTAGCCACACAGTCCTCATCAAATTTGTGCTACAAAGAGCTGGAAGAAGTATTTAATTTCAATACCTTTAAATACTACTTCAAGCCTTTGTTCCTTCCCTTCATTATGCTTACAGCTGTACTTACGTGTGTTAATTTTCTGGAGGGAAATGTGTTTTTCCAATTGACGTCGTAACTTTACTTCAGCTCCATATTTACCTAGTGTTCCATTGTCTGCCAGAATGAAGTGTGTATGGGAACTGTTGAGCACAGACAGCTTACTTAGAGGGTTTGACATTGTTTGGTAAACCCGTGTTACCTGTGTGTCAAAAGGACAGATGCACCCAGGTTAGAACTAGGAACTCAATGTGATAATCCCACACACAGCCCAACAGAAGTGCATTCCTTAAGAGGAAACAAACCAAGCAGACCTTTATAACCACAAATAGAGGAGAATTAGACATGGAGCTTGCTCTTACAGTCAACACTTGAACTCTTCATTGCAGTGTTTTTTTTGGGGGGGGATAACAGTCACATAACTGCACTCTCCTGAGTGCTCCACTAAGCTCACTAATGTACTCTCCTTGATCACATACTGTGTTACATGATCTTCTGACTGAATTAGAAAATAGTCTCATTTGGAGTTTGCAGTACTTAATATGCAACTTCAGAGTACCCAACTAAAATAAATGCCAGTCTTGTATGCATAAAGGCCCTTACATGATATACAGAAGTCTCGGCATGTCATACTGAAGTTAGGACTTAAATCTCTATCACCACAGAGAGTTCTCTACTATTGAAAGCAATGGAAACCTCACTAGCTCCATATTTACATTGAAACCATATATGACAACCTTATAACAGCTTTTCTTCAAGAAATTTTTCAATTTCAGTTCTTAGACATGTTTTAGAAACAGGGAAAATATTAATACTCTGAAAAGATAAACAGCTGTTACAGAGCTGACATTGCTAATTACATAGGAGTTTCCTCAAAGACTTACATCTTTTCCTATCAGATCTTCCTTATTTTCTACAATGCCCCATGGTGCAATTCCTATGGCACATATTCGTCCTCTGGATTTGGAAGAATGATCTTTCAAGGCATCTCCCACATGACGAATGACACCTATAAGTGCAATTAATTTAATTCATTCTTAGCACTTTTGAGCAATCACTGAACAACACATTTTTTTCTTGCCTCTTATGGAGCTACCTGCTTTTCTGGAATGCGCTCACTCCTGAACTGGTATCTCTACTTTACCACAGACCTTGCAATGCAGACAAACCATGTTTTAATTCCATAACAATTGCATGTAAACCCTATCGCCTTTTCACATCTTTGTTCTGAATTCAATGAAGCCTTTGAAAGATTTACCCGGCTCTTTAACTTGTGACGGTATAATCTGTACCATTGTTTGGAATGATGACATTCATTGTACACTATCTGAACACACATGGAATGCTGTCACTGGGGTGCGAGCAGCAAAAAACAACTCTAGAGTTACCCAAGAAATATTTTTTCCACTTAAAAATTATTCTGAACAGCAATCAGCAGCTCTCCTTAAAGACATTAGACCTTTGCTAGTGTAAATGAAGGTCAAAGGAATCCATTCTCATATAATTTTCCAATAAATAACTTGATACATATTTATTTCAGCTAAATATATTGTTATAGAAAAATTACAATGGAAGTTTGCATCTGATGGTTTTTGAAGATCAGGCAGAACTGATATTAACATAAATAGAATTAATTAGAAACCAACTGCTCTCAAAATGCAACAATGTATAAGGAATCATCAAACCAGCCATTTTTCAACGTGTCTTTCCAATTTTAGAAATCATGTCAGACAGTAGTTTTTTAACAGAATTCAGGAACACTGTCAGAAACCTCCTAGTGGAATTATGTGTAGCTGCCCTGCAACAGATGGTTTAGATACAGCCAAAAAGGAAACACAGAAACATGGAACTGTTTCAGATAGCCAGAAGACCAGAGGAAAATGCGAACAGGAGACTGCAATGTCTACAGGAAGAAACATTTACAACTCACTTCAGGTTTGTGCTTCAAGACTGCTAATTTACAGTTATTCCCTTAAGAACAAATATGCAGTATAACTACATGACAAAGAGTATGCATGTGTGGTGGTGGGTGACCCGATAGGCATGGAGATACTGACCAAGGGGCATGGTATTTAAGGTGGTTTATCAGTTGTCCACTCTCAGATTCCATATCTGAAAGACTAACTCAGTCCATGGCTGCACGGACAGGGAAGTGTCAAATGGAAGCACAACAGTTGTTTAAGCTCAGGGATTAAAAGCTTCATCAAGAATTGTCTCAAAGACTGCATTGTTCAAAAACCAAGAAGGCTGTTAAAAATGAGAGCATTCAAGGCAGAGGTGGGATGATGACTGAAGGGCTGGAAAACATGAGTAATGTGAGAGTTTTATGGAACTCAGCCTGAGCAGTCTGACAAAAGTGGTGTGCATGAAAACACACTCAGAAAACACACTTTTGTAACAGAAAGATCTTTGTACAAAACAACAGTAAGAAGGTAAAGCCAGGCAAATTTGGAGTGGGAGATTTCTTGACTACAAGGATAATTAACCACTGAAAAAATGTATTACAATTAGTGGTAAATTCCTTGTTACTGAAACCAAGGCTGACAATTAGTTTTTGCAGAGTAAGCACTAAGCAATGCAAATCAATACTGACCCAGGAAAATCTTATGGGCTGGGCAGGAGATTTACACAAATGATTACAATGCTCCTTTTTTGGTCTAACGGCTAATGACTTGTTCATGTAGACTTAAATCTGCTGTGGGAAAGATTAGTGAAGAAACATCAATGAATTCTTAGGTAAATCAGAACTGCTGGTAATTGCCTACCTGTACTAACACCTCCAGTGAAAATCCAAGCTCCTGTGGTCATGGCAGCCTTTATCAGACCTTTTCCAAACACTTGCTTCAATTTAGGTTGCATTTCAAAGTTCTGGAGGCCTCCATGGACAGAGATTAAGAGTTTGGGCAGTTCCAGTTGCCAGTCTTTCACCATGAGATGCAGCAGAGAATCTGGTTTAGTGTCATATGACACACGGATATACTGCAAAGAGCAATGTGCAACAGCCACACTGAGTGCAGAATGGTTCTATTAAGCCTTCAATCATGAAGAAAGTTTTACATTTTTTAAGCAACACATTAAATTTCTATGCTGCTCCTGATTAGAAAAAACAGGTTGAAACCTTTCACTTTGCTACTGAGAATTGACTTTATGAATTTTCTAAGCACCACTTTCCTCTCTTTATCTGCAAACCCGACTGCAGTCAAGTGATCCTAAACTCTTATTACAGATCTGCATTGTAGGAAACCATCTACTTCAAATGGAAGGTGTTTTGTATTGCTCTTAAAATCTCTAGTTTGACTGCCAAAGAGAAGCAATGACCTCCACAAGAAATAGGAGGCTTATGATACATTTTATCCCACCTGATGTACCTACTTCTGCCTCTGTAGCAATGGTTCTTCTTAGTTTAGTTCCACTACAGTGATTTTTAAATTTCAAACTACTGCTCTATCAAAGAAAATAATGAAATAGACTCATATGTATAATTTCCACTTTACAAACAAACAAACAAACCACCACCAAGCCCCCCCAACCTCTCCCATACATTCGGGACAATATTTTGCAGTGTGTGCATCTCAAGTGGCTGTCACAGCAGAGAAACAAGAAAGCAAATGGGCAAAGAAACAAATCCAGGTTTGGATTTGTTCAGAAGAGAAGCAAACCAAAATTTTTTTCAGAAGCTTGACTTGCCATCACTTCTAAGAAAACTCAGCTGTCCATTTTCCAGCTCTGTCAGGAGATCAAATTTCTACTAGTATTAGATTTCAAACCACAGAAAAAATTATCTGTGTCCATGCTGGGTTCTTTGCCCCACAAATCTAATACAAACAGATGAAATCTTGAACCTTAATTCATATAGCTGCCTCCTTAGCTGATAGTTATTGACAGTAACTTCAATGAAACTGTTTCATCAAGACATTGTAAGACGTTTCTAAGTAGGCAGTATTTTTTTTCATTTGCCTTTTCTCTCCTTTCCTCTCTTTGAGCATCTTGATTCTCTGAGTCAGCAAAGAGACCTCCTTTGATTTCAATGGATAATGCACTGAGTGAGCTGGAATCCCAACCCATGTCTATTCAGCCAGCATATCCAATGAATACCTTTGGGTACCCTATGATTCTTACCATGGCCTTATTTGAATGTCCTCCTCCCTGGAATTCAAGATTTCCATAGGCATCAGTTGGGTATGTCTGGGTGTGTTTACTGACAGACCACTTCTCTGGCTGAGCTTCCACTTGCTTTGTTTCTTCTCCATTTTTATTAGCTGTTATACTTGGAGGAGGTGGAATATGTTGACTGATGAGCTGGCCACAACAGCACCTATAAGTTAATAAGACTTTGATTAGAGTATCTTCAATATTGAATGGTGATTTAAAACAAAGCAAAAGAGAAATCAGATTTTCAACTGACCATGCCTTGCTCTGCATGAATCATAGAAACACCTCTTCTAAGTTGTATTTGTTGTATTTACATACACATGTGTAGAATTACCAGGACACTAGTGTTTCTTAATAAACAAAGATTAAAAATTTCACTTCACTTCCATTATACATTGAAAAGCTGTACCAGGCTGAAGGACAGAGAAGGAGCAAGAAAGCAGAACAAGAGTGTGACCATCTGTTTCTGACTCAGAGGTGACAGCTAGCATGTGATGTAAACTGTTAATGTCACCCAAACAAGCTGGACCACAATTTAGCTAGTCAATGTAGCAGCAGTAATACTAATATTTGGACTAAGAATTGCAGTCCCCCTTGTATAGTATTGTTAATGGTAATGTCTTAGCAACTGTGAAGAATGGTACCACTTGCTTCACAGGGCATGTTATTGCACCCTTGATTTCAGAATTCAGTATGAATTTATGTTTTGGTTTGCAAAGCCAGGAACTAACAACTCACTGCTGCTCCTGCTGCCCAGCCTTACCATCTGTATGACATATTTCATGGCTCTTCTCAGATTTGAGTTCAAGCACACCTTGCACTTTTGTTGCCCTGCCACATTTCTTTAACATCAGTGAGTAAGCTGGGTCTCAGTTTCATGTATCTAATTCAAATAGAGTCCAGTTTCTTCAATATTAACTTTTTCTGTTGGCCAAAACAAAAATTTCAAATGTTACCTGCTAGTGTCTTTGGTGTTGGCAATTACGTAGATGCATTCTCTTTTAGAAAAGGTCTTCTCTATCCAAGCCTTTTGACCCTTTAAAGGGAGAAAAACAGATGAAGCATACTGAAATATTTCTCTGTGGCAGGTACAGTAACATTTGCCCTTTATTGTCAGCTACAGTTTTTAAAAACAAGCACTGAATTCATTAAATCACGTTTAAACATGGGATACATTTACTCATGCAGCAAGTAGGTGATGTGAATTTTCCATGTCTTGGATAAAATTCAAATCTCAAACGCATGTAAAAACCTCTTTGTGCAAAGATGCTGTCTTGAAAGTTACAAGGTTTACCTGAAATATCTGCTTCTTCCTGTTTTAGTACACAGTAAATGAACTCAAAGTAGTACAGGAAACCAGCATAAATTGTGACATAAATAGATGAATAGTATTTACTCCAAATAATACTTTAGAATTGCTCTGTGTACAAGAAATTGCTTCCCAGAAACTTTCTCTGCTTGATCAAAAGTCTTCTCAAAATAACTTTCTCTAGTTGTGAATCAAGTTCCAGTCATTCCAAAGGCATCCTACTCTCAATGAGAGATGTTTCAGGATGAAGCATTCCTTAAGTTTAAAGAACATTTGACAGAAAAAGTGCAAACTCTTCAGGAATGGTGTATCTGTGAAACAGGAGGAGGAAACCAACCTTGAAGACAATATAAAATTGTGTTGGCCTATTATTCTGTGATTACAAACCAGAAATTAGAGCAAGCTCACAAACATTTGAAAAGCAACGATGTGCAGGCAAGCTAGAACAAAATTACAGATCTGGGCAATGCAGTTAGGAAGCCTGTTGCAGAAGTGCAGTCCAGCTGAGCTTGGGAACACTGAAGAAAGGGAGTTCAGAAATGGCTGCAGGCCAGTTTCCTGTAGCTTCTTTCTTGCAGGCCCCAGGCCTTCTCAACCCCTACAGCTACCAACAAGGCAAAGCATCATCATGACTGCAAAATAAACCAACATTTAGTGCTGAATATAGAAAAGTTAAAGGAATTAATGAAAAATGTTAAAAAACACTCACAATTTTGATGACACTGGTAACTTGGCCTTGCTGAGAAAGGCTGCTGAGTCTGAGTTTGCATCGGAATTGTGTTTAAATTCATTTTTCAAGTAGTAAGCAAATGCATGTTTTGCTTTAGTTTCCTCTGTGGAAGTGAAACAGAATTTTTGCAAAGAGAAAAGCTAAAAATGACATGAGAACTTTCAGGGAGCCTTCAATGACAGGGAGGAGCCTTTCCTAGAGAAAGAACTAAAAGCCTTGCTGATTTCCTGGCTTAAGAAGGTCAGCTGCGATCCAGATGAGTGCTCTGTCAGGCTATGTGGTAATAATTTCGAGACTGGACTAGCCCTGGAGTGCTGCACAGTCTGCAGCATGCCAGAGGGTGTGGTGGTTCATCCTCTTCTCCTGTGTGAGGCAAGAGCTGTCTCTGAAGTTCCTTTGTTTGTTGACTTGTTAGTTCCTGTCTGGCTTCTTAGTTTTCTCCATTATGTCTGAAACAATAGGAGACTACCTGAAGATCCTTCATTTCATATAACTATAAATATGCTTCAAACCTAGGCTTCTATTGCATGAAAAAGCTGTCCATGATCTGTCCAGGTATGAAAATGCTTGCCTATTCCAGGTGCCTCTGAGCGAGAATGTGTAGACAGTCCCAGCACTCTGGGAGATCCTGCATTCTTCTCTCACTCCAGTGTATTTACTGATTCCTTCAGGGCAGGAGCATGTCATTTCATTGTGAAAGGAGCTGTTTTGAGCCCATAGCACCACAGAGTGAGGAATTGTTCAGAACTCATCAGACAAAGCTTCACAAAGCTTACACTGCTACTTGCTGCCCAAACGACAAGGCATGAACTTCAGGCATTTAGCATAAAGACCTCGATCATGTTTGAAGGAAGGGAATGTTAAATTTAGTACCTAAAGGCCTTGTGACTTAGTGAGCTTTCCTGTCTTGACTCCGTACATTCCTTCTTCAAATGAATCTAAAGACCCTTTATTCCTTCAAAATATTTAGAAGTTTTTTTCTATATGATTTCTGGCAACATTTTTACAAAATGACTAGTTTCAGCAATATTATTATTAGAAACAGAGCACAGAAAATGGATTAGCATAGTATCAGTATAGTTACGGAGGTGCAGCTCTAGAAACATAAGGAAGAAAACATTCAAGACAGGGAGATCTATGAAGCACTGTAGTATGCAGAGGTGGGTGCTTACATCCAAGAGATGCCATTTACCTATTCAGAGCCAGATTTTGCTAACTTTGAGGTATTCAGGTTGTACAAAATATTCAGAGAGAAAAAAATAGTCTGTTTGATTGGATTTACACTGGTTTTTCAAAACTAATCCAAAACCACCCAGTGGCCAAGTTCACTGCTGTTTGACAACTGTGTCCAATTCCTTACTTGTGCTTAAACACACCATACCAGCTAATGACCTTTAATATTACAAAATGAGCTTAACAGGAACCTGTTCCAGAGGTTACATCATCTACTTCTTAATTTCTGTATTTTTATTTCTTAACTAATTTTTCATTGATTTAGGTTTATTATTGTTTTAGATATTTGAAACATATTCACTACTTTCCCCCAGATAAAACTTAAGACTTCTGCATGGCCTCTGGTAAGTCCTTGACCAAGTGATACCAATGCCCAAATCAATCCCACAGTGCAGGAAACACTTTTCAAATATAAATAGTAACAGATGCTGCACATTGAACTGCTTTACCTGACTCCTCATAGCTCACCAAACGCTTTCCTTTGCTATTTTGGGTGCTTCGTGTAAAAACAGTAAATTAACCACTAGATGAAGTCACAGACTTAGTATCTGTACTTGTAGAGAAGCTTTTGTATCTTAGTATCTAAAATGCGCTCTACAATACCCAAAAACCCCGTTAGAAATCAGTCACTATAGGAACTACAATTGCACAACACATTATGTTCTACTGGCTTATTTTTCTGTGCTAATGAGAGGAAGGCAAAAGCAGGCATTACAGATCAGGGAAATAAAACCTCAGCATATTTAGGCAGCCTTTGAAGTTTCACTGCTTTGTCTATTTAATCTGCTTAACCAAAGCTTTGCTATAATCCAGTGCAAATACTTGAGCAGAAACATTCACTGTCAGAAAACAGGCACTTTCCCCACTTACTTGATTCTGTACCTTTCTCTCTCTGGATTGAAATCTATTTGTTTTCTTGAGGACAAATGTAATTATGCATACTGTCTCTTGTGAGTTTGAAAAAAATTAGCCTTGCTGGAATGGATGAATTGTTAAAGGACTATGACAGGGCAGCTACAGAATTCAGACCAACAGCCAGTGGGAGTATTAGGCTGACAGACAAATAGCTGCTGGCAGCAAGATTATGGTACTAAAAACCACTGCATGTTTTCCATTTACATTGAAAAAACAGAAAAAAAGCAAGATCCTAACTTGTTGATTTTGGTGTAGTTCAACCCTGCTCATCACAGCAAATCCTGCATGCACTAATCAGAATCTACTTTTGAAAAAACACATTTCAGATGCTCAGTGGCATATTTGTTCTCCTTTATGAAAACTAACAATGGGTCTCCTAAAGTACGATAAAAACAAAACCACTGCTGATTCTTGGTCTTCAGCCTAGAAATCAGTATGTTGCCAAGAAGCAGCATTAATACCGACTTTATGGATTTATTAGTTCTCTTTAGCACTAAAAGAAGGAATCCTCCTTCAGAAAGGAATGGAAATCAGTGGTGCTGGTTTGTAAATTGTAAGTTAACAAAATCAGGACCCTAAAAAATAGTTTCTAACACAGCCATTAATAAAAAAAAGTTGTCCTCTGACTATCACACACCACACAGTTTGCTGAGAAACGTGTATCTGGGGCTGCAGACATGAAGTAACTGAAGAGAAATTTTTTTCTCATCACCACACATACAGAATTCTAGTTTGCTGCTAAATTGCCATTACATTTTAAGTATTTTACTTCATATGTAACCAACCATTCGATGAACACATACTGGGACCTAATTTCAGGCTGTATCAAAAGAAATCCCACATCTCTGAGCAGCAGGTGGGCTCTGGGCTGATGCACCTGCAGTGAAAATCCAGAGTGGGAATCAACACAGGAGAGCAGAGCCACTGGAAGTGTCATGCTACAAACTCTTACCTGCCATTGTGCCACCAGCAGCTGGGAATTACAGTTGTCGTACACCTTGGCAGGATAGTAGCAGTATTTAGTGTCTGTGGATAACCATGATAAAACTACCAGCAAAGGAAGTGAAAGAACTTGGGGGGTGAAAAGGGGCAGAGATGAGAGTCATAGTGTCACTGGAGTACACCCAAAGCCCCAACTCAACCAGACCTAAAGCAAATTCAGTCGTCCCACTCAACTGCCATGATCCCAAAAGAGAGATGCTCCATGCAACAGGGACACATGTCTTTACTGGATAGCTTGGCATGCTTGACTTGGCCACAGGATGGGATGGGGCTTTGGCCTTACCTTGCATCTAGAGAGCACGCACTGCAGGACAGCTCTGAGACACAGCCTCCCGCACTGCTGAACATAATGAGGCTTTGCCAGTATCCAGCACAGCAGGTCAGGAAAGTGGGCATGTGAACAGCAGTGCTTGCTGCATGGAGCCAAGTACAGGGATTGGACACAGCAGTGCCTGGCACACAGATGCAATGCAGGAGTAGGCAGGGGACCAAATGACTGTGTCTCATGCATAATACAAGGTTTGACAGAGCTGTTCAGGCTAAATCAAGTACAGAATAATGCAAAAGCAGAGTTGGCTGGGCAGCAGAGCTCCCATCTCTGGAATAATACACATTACTTTCACCAACAGCTTGTTACGCTGTAGGCTGATTATTGTCCCTTATGGAGACATTCAGCTGTAGCCCTGTTCACACCATCTCACCAGCATTTCCTGGTAATCCTCCCTTAGCTTGCAGTCTGTTGCAAAAGATGGTATCACCAGGGAAATCCGATCTCAACTGTGTTCTCAATTATTTAATTAGAATGCCCTATACAATTAAACTGGGGCATTTATGCCAGATCGGAGCAAAGAGACATTTGTTTTGATTAGACAGTAAAAGAAGTAGTCTGGAAGTCGAACAGAATTCACACCATGAGCACGTGCATGGTGTGTGCACAAGTCCATTCACTGTGTAAACAAGCCCACAGACTTCTGTAAATATCATGTAGGTAATCACATCCAGTTGATGTTACTTGAGAGAAAACAAAGAACTGCTCAATAAACCATTGGGGAAAAAAAGAAAAATCACTGCATCAGCAGAATCACTGTTATCTGAAACTTAAAAATCGTACTAGAAAGATTTCTATTCTGTGCTGCCTTCAAATGCAACATCCCAATTACATTACCCGTCACTCTTCTTCACTCTGATGGAACAGTTTCTCCTGCTGATGAATCCTTCAGGTGATCAGTTCTACCCAGAGCAACTGCCCTCCCAGTGACAGAGCCCTTGCTTGGAGAAAAATACTCGGAACTATGTGAGGGATGTTGACAGCCAACCTCAATGCCACTTATGTACTGATAAGATTTTACTGAAAAGCTGTTCATTACTAAGAAATACAGGGCAAACCCCCACAATGCTATTTTGAATGTGTGTTATGTCACTAGGGAGCCAGTGCCATGAACAATGTCTCCAACCACAGAACATGGTAAACTGCCTGTGAATCTAAACTAAATTTCCAAAACCCTTGGTTGCAAGGATTGTATCAAAACGAGTTACTGTTCTGATTCTATAATAGTTTTAGCAATTATTAATTAGCAATTATTAGAATATAAAGTACCAAACGATACCAAAGTGAAAGCAGATCTCTTGAACTGTTTGTTAATAAATATAGCATCAAGAAGGGATGCATAATAGTCATAAGATTCTTTCAAGTACAGATTATTTCCTCATGACAATTCTTACTGTTATCCCACTGTATTTTTCATATGGTTCAACTTGAACCTGTGTTCTTGTAGCAACCTTGTCAGGGAACCATCTGCTCTGTGGCTAAGTCTAAAACACAACAGGCAGGATGGCAGTAAGCAATGCTGTTATTTCAAACTGGGGCCAGAAATCATTCCAGCTGCTGCTGTGGAAACCAGTAAATAGTGCTACATTGCACAGAGAGCTGTAATGAGTTTTCATGCCTTCATTATGCTTTGCATTCTGGCCTGCTGGTGAGGCACACAGCAAACATCCACTGAAACAAGAGGAGTAATTTTCTCTCCACACTCATTAACTTAGGGAGACAGTCTACAAAAGGAAGTAACAAGCTCTTTTCAAAGTTAACACAATTGTGCTTCATCCCTTAAAAATAAACAGCTCTTCCCCAGAGGCATAGAGATGTGAAAACCAGCTATAGCCTCAACACCCCAGCAGACCTGGCTTGCTCTGACATGACTGGATATACCCAGCTCCAGCACAAAGTCGATGGAGACACATCAATGAGGTGTGCTGGACAAGCTCAGACACACTACTGAGAGGCAGGCGCAGCTGCTTGGGCACTGCTCAGCAGCAGTGTAACTGCACAGCTGATGTGCTAAAACGAAGAAACTAAACAGCCATCTAACACACACTGCAGGACAGCGTGGCTCAGTGCCGGCCTGGGAAGAACAGACCTTGGGTAGTTCTGCAGCAGAGAATGTTTTAGGGTGTTTTGTGTGGAGTGCAGGAAGCAGCTCACTGCCTGAGTTATCCACCACACCTACCGCATTTGAAGGCAGCAAAAGCCATTCCTGCAATAGCTCAGCCCCAGCCCCTACAGTACCAAATTTCAGGGAAAATGCTATTTAACATAACAATAATGTAGAATTCCTATTTGTTACCTATTCCAATTCTGTTATTAACTTGCCACTTCCTTCTCTTGCCTTTAGCCCTTCTGTTCTAACTGGGAGATGTGGAACACAAGTATGCATCTGTACTTTGTGTCATTTGTCTTTGGATTTTTTCCCCATAAAAAACTTCAGCCTGTAGACACTCCATGTAACCAGTTTTACTCCAAGATCTTAAATCATGGTTAAAGTTATAACAAACACAAACCAAGATAATAGGATGGGAAGAGATGTGCAACTTTACCTATACTTAGAGGGGTCATCTCTGCCCACAAGCAACCTATCTCAAGAGGCCCAAGATAGCAGAGTGTACGAACAGTGAGACAGGTATCAGCCAAAGCAGGCTGGTAATTGCTCATCTCCTCCATGCACTGATTTGTAATAAATGTTATTTGAAGATATAAGATGATTCTGGTGTCTAGCTCCGACAAGGCTCAGGAATGATTTTGTACTGTAACAATTGCTACCCCATCTAACATAAAGACTTCTCTGCTAGATATGGTTTTAAAGGAAGTCAGAATGCTTCCAGATAATATGCATGTGGGATGTTTCTCTTAAACTGCTCTTAACTCTGAGCCTTTAATACACACCATTCTGACACAAAATAGAAAGATGCTAATATCATGACACCCCATGTGATTCAACACCCTCAACAGCAGATCTTCCTGTGTGAAATTCATCAGTGCTATGAAATTGTAACCAACATAACAAAGTACTTCCTTCATTACAAAACCAGAAAACGGTGTCATTTTGTGTTAATTATACATGCAAACAAAGACTAACCTGCACTAAATAATGCAGATGCAAAAAACATTGACTTGGACTACCATATTGCCTCTATCTGTGAGAGATTTGGGACTTTCGAGTCCACGTTATTGAGAATAATGAGTATTAGCACAGAAATGATCAAGAATGTGCTGTTTGAAAAAGAGGCTACAAATTTGATGTAAGAGCTTACAGATTACTAGCTCAGCCATAACACCCATAAAACTTGGGACTGATTTTTTCTACCAGATGTGACAGTATGAAGTAAAGGCCTTACAGACATTTTTCTGTACGAAATAGGACAAACCATGAATGAAAAACATCATTAGGGGATGACTGCATGTTGTGTGAGATCTTACTTTTCTGTGAGAGTTGGTTCAAATTAGAACTACTTGAAGTGCAGCGCACACCAAGCTGGTAGGCTTGGAGAATTTATTATACTGCCATTTTCAAAACCTGGTGAAAGTAAGCCACCATTTAAGGCACACTCCTAGGCATGTTAATAAAACAAATTACTACAAAGTAAGATGTCTATGTTCACAATATAATACAATATAAGCATATATCTGAAGACTCCGAAGCCTGGAGATCCTGAACAAATACGTATGTTCAGAAAAGAGAGCATGAGTATGCAGTCTTTCTTCTGCCTTCTGCCTCTATGAATTCTTTTTCAAATAAATCTGTAATACACAAGCCGGCCAATGTGTTCCTTGAGAAATTAACATTAGTTTACAGTACATGCAGTTTCCTGAAAGGAAGATCCTCCAGGTAGAATTCTGTTAAGCAGTTGGAGCTGTTGAAAATGTGCAACGTGCCACGGATAATCAGACACTCCGGAACACATAACCTTCAACAGAATACACCACAACCAGCCACACTTTTATACCCTGCTGCTTTCTGCCATTTTCAAAAAGAAACAATTTTCAACTAATTTAATTCTCAGGCTGCAGGGTTTGCACAAAATTATTCCTTATAATCTCTTAGAAGTCATTATGAAAGCACTGGAACTCAAGGGTTAAGTTATTTCCTGAAGACACCAAATATGTATGCCTAAAATATTGTATTATGTATCTCAAAGTTGCCAACATTAATTTGGAATTTCATGAAAACTTGAGTCCTTCGGACTGAAATAATTCCTAAGGGTGAGTGCAACGGGAGATTTCAAATGCTTGAGATATGAACAGTTTACAGACAATTTGGTTAATCTTCTTTTCAGTCCTTAGGCATCTAAAGCACTTGAAGCTGCTACTGAATAGAATTAATAGGCACCACAGAATCAGGCAGCAGTCTCTCCAGCAATGTTCCTGGACTGCTTTATATGGTGTGCAACACATTGTTCTTCTAGCTTCAACAGATCATAATATGACCAGGAAACAACAGAGCAAACACTCTGCCTGTCCTGAGATACACTATCATTTAGAGGTGTCAAATATGTTGTATAACTCATTAACATAAAACATTATCCATAGCCTGACATCTGAATTAAAATGACAGTGGGGGGAAATTACGATAAAGGTTTCAGTTTGCTGGATTCAAACCATTATCAAATGAGGGGAATCAAATTTCAAAACCTGAATGAGCAGAGTTAGAAGAGACTTGAGCAGGCCAGAAGCTGTGATCATGGCTGTCTCTTGCTAGACAGGGTAATATAGGGATATGCCCTCTTGGAGCTACTGTTACTGAGATGTCTGTCCTCAAGACCCCAGCTGCACCACAGCAGGAGGGGAAGAAACAAGAGGAGTGGATGGAGCATCATTCTTTGGAGTTGTGAGTTGAAAAGTGATGGGTAGCAAGGGGCAAAATTGAGCTTTCTTGGCTCTCAGTCATTTGAAGAATGAGTATCTAAATACTCTGGGATCTTGGAGGCTGGATCTTGGTGAGGGAGTTCAAACAGAGATTTCTCATCTTGGAGCCCCACGTGCGTTACAGCAGAATTGCAGTACTCCAAATGACAACAGCAGATATAAAATGGTATAAATATGATGAGGCTCTTGTTAAGACTTTCAGTGGGAAACCCCTGTTACTGGCAACCCTCACTGGGGTAAGGAAAGATTACTATCATAAATTATACCCTTTCTGTTCAAAGACTTCTGTAATTCCTGATCTACCATGAGACCTTGATAAACTTGATTGGGAACACATACACACAGAAAGAGGCTTGCTTAGCAGAAGGCTTGTTGACAAAAACAAACTCCAGAAAATATTACTGGCTAATTTTAAAAACTGAAAACAACACCAAAATAAAGCCAAGTCCCAACTTACAGAACAAAACATAACCCCAGAACTCCATCCCTGTTTGCTAGAGGTAAGTCTAAATTAGCACTCAAAACACTGAAATACGTAAGATATACCATCTCATCTCTCTGCCAGGATGTCTTCATTTTATTAGATATCTTACCCAAGCAATATCCTAATTTTGAAAGGTTTTGAGACACGTTTTTTGGCCTTGAAAACTCAATTTGTCTTTTTACAATTAGCACCTCAGTTTTCACCTCTTTCAAAAAAATTGAGAAGCCTAGGAAGCAGTCTAATCACAACACTGTCATTTCAACTGCATTACCTCTCTCCAATGAATACAGCTCTTCAGTGCAAATTTCAATTATGCATATCGATGCAAAAGAAGGCAACAAAGCAGAAGATGATCAGGAGTGAAACGGAAAATAATTTAAAATAATGTCCTACCTGCTTGTCACGGGAAGGGTTTCAGAGTTTGGGAGGATGAATTACATCTAGAATAAATAAACTGCATTTAACTCTGAGCTTCTGTCCCATCTTTCTGTTTATTGTTCAGACTTCTCATTCATCTTACTGTGAGGACATCCAGTCTCTGAAGTTCATGAGAATTCCCAAGGAGATGGGTTTTCACCACTTTAAGAAGAGAATCTCATATGATAAGCATGTGAGCAGTTTCTTTGTTCAAACCAATCTCATGACTCCCTTTGAAGGTAATCCTTTAGAAGTCTCATGACCCATCTCCCTGCCCAGAGGGTATTTTCATCTCATGGTGGAACAAGGCACAACAAATCTACTTTGATAATGCCCAAATCTCCAATTTGTTAAACCTCCTTTCCTCTTTTCAAACAGTGGATGTACTTGCTGTAAAAATGCCGGCACTGCAGAAAGGCTGGAGCAGGAGCTCAAACTTTTAATTTGAAGTATTCCCTCCCTTCTGCTAAAATATCAACGTTATTTGCATAATTGAGACAATTGGACATAATAGTCCTTTCAGGGGTCCTCATTAGATGTACAGCTCTACATTCTTTGAAAAGAAGGAAAAAGCAGGTCATACAGCATTAATTATATCTAATCCTTTTCAGAACAATTTGAAGTTGGGCAAAATGCTGTACTAAACCAGCTAAAGTCGTAAATAAGCCATTCATTTTGAACTTTGCATATCACATGCATTTTCATACCCTGTTGCTTTTGTCAATTTAATTAATTCCTTTGCTGCAAAGGGTTTCTTTGGCATCTTTTCCTAGTTTTAAAGTACCAATAGCAAAGGTTACATTGTATTGCAGGTAGTTCTTTTTTCTGCTCTAACTTTCAAACATCTACCTTGTCTTGCTGTGCTGGGTGCCAACACAACACAATAGATAAGGATGACATCTAGTCACATCTAAGGATTGTACTGTCTTGAGCTGAAGGCAATCTGACTCCCCTCTACTGCCCTGCACTGTGCAGGCAAGTAGCCTGCTAGATTCTGATCTTGTTTCAGTGCCCCTAAACCTGATCTCCACTGTAGTAAACACATACCCGTCTGTGATTGGCAAAGAAATATTTTACAGACACATTTCAACTTCTGTCCTACCGTCACCGCCAAAGCATGTAGCTGAATACTTTGGTTTAGAACCAGACCCTGCTCTTCCTAATGAGACAAAGTTCCTGCTGACTTCATGAGAAACAGCAATGGGGCACGACAGACTTGGACAAGCCTCTGGAAAACTACAATGCCAAACAAATTTAGGACTCCATTTCTGTTTGAGGAAATGGCAAATTTTGAAGACAGCAAGACACGAGTAAGAGACCACAAAGACAAAGAAAGTAAACAACTAAGTCTATTGTGGGGCACACTGCTCCATTAATAATGGAAATACAGAGCACTCCTTCATTTAGGGACTTTTTTACTTGAAGCCTTCATCCAAAGTTCACTAAATTTAATGAGATACTTCCTATCAATGTACTAAAACATACTGAACACTGAAACACAGACATACTCCACAGATGCATAAATTTTCCATGCTTTCAAAATCATGTTGCTAGTTCTAACCTCTGAAATCACATGAAGCTTAATTTCAAGTTGTTGCAGAAGCTGTCTGATATCCTGTTCAAGCAAAGCCATTGTCTCAAAGCCACTACACCCACCATTCTTGAAAACTGAGAATAGAAATGGAGGACATATGATAAAGTTATCAGATGTTCCTTTTTCCAAAGAAAACACATTTCAGACAGAAGAGGCATCCATAAAGTTCATTATATCTGGAATGTGATGTACTCTGAGCTAGAAAAAGTTAACCTGCTGGACAACCTAAGAAATATTATCAGAAACATATAAGGCGGAAAATCTATAAAAAAGGAAGTGATTTGGGCACTCAACTCCCTTGTGAAAATGCCACTCAGACATGCAGTGTGATATGTTCCTTTGCCTGGGCTTTCTATAGCAACAAAGTTAAAAAGGAATTAATTCTCTTTGCTTGCAAATGAGTTCTCCTTGGCCAGTGAATAAGAACATGGGTTGTAGCTACTGTAGAGGACAGAAAGGTCCACTTAAAAAAGTACAGTATTCTTTAAAATAAAAGGCAAATTTTGCTGACTCTTCCCTTAACGGAACTCTGACATGCCCACAAGCCTGCCAGCATATCCCAGCCCTTCTGCATCACCATGGCTGCTCTGGCATCTCAGCTTAAGTAATGAGGCTGATGCAAGAAAACCATGCCATGTGCATTTACCCAAAAGGAAAAAAACTGTAGCTGTTGAAAAGTGTTCAGTTTGAGGTGCAGGGGAGCAAAGCTCCCATCTACAAGCAATAAGAACATTTTCCTCCCGTGCTATTGCAAGTAAAAAACAAGTTTTGAAAATTTTAAAAGCCACAGATTTCAGACTGGGTGTTTTCAGCTTGCCAGGATGCCTACACACTGATAAGAATGTCCTGCATAATAGGTCAGATAGCACTTAATTCCATATATATAAAGATAATCATAATAATTATATAATACAGTAAGAATTAATTAGCATGTTCCCAGGGTGGGAACAGCCATGTAAAAGCAAAGGGATGTGCACACAGTGTGTGCAAAATAAGCCTTGACCAAGTTGGCTAAAACCCTAATAAATGTGCACTCCTGTTGTCCGGGGCAAGCAGCCTACTGTCTGCTGTGCTTACTGTCTGAAATGCCTATGGCCAAATCCTGCATGGGAAGAAGAAGAAATCACTGGCATTTATTCCAAATATATAATTCTGCCAAGTTCAGCTAAAGTGCTCATTCAGAGTTCAAAGGAATAACATGAGTGAAAAAAATTACATTCTCAGAGAAAATGCCACCACACAAAAGACAGTTTTCACGGATGCCTGCACTTGTACTATGGAAAGGCTCACTGCACTTGGGAGTTTGGTTTGTGACATGGCTTGACACAAATGCACTGTGAAGGCAAGGGATAAAGATACACATCTCTGTTGCCCTCCCTGTGACTGTCTCAGTCTCTTGGCTTCTGATGGTGCTCCATACCCACATGCTTGCAGGGAGTAGGCAGGAATGAAGAACTCATGAATTTGTTTTTAACAATTTAAACGTGGTCTTCACCCATAACACAGAAGCATCAACCCATGTCCAAAAACCCCTTATTGACATCCTTCACTGTCAACATGTGCCCTTATTACTCTCACACCAAACTGAAATGCACTTCTTTCACTGATAGCAACAGCTTATATTCAGAAGGTAACAAATTCTTACGGTTTTATTACAACTGCTACAAATCTCATACTTGTGTAATCAGTCATATTTGTGTATGAATAATTAAGAAAACAGTAAACATAAATGATTTTTCAAGTGATAAGTTTTGGGGTGGCATGTTTGACAGCTCACTGAATGCAGCTAATAACATTTTCTTCACAAAAGGATAAGAATAAGTTACACTCTCATCTGACACATTTGCTGCTCTCTCCCAAATGTGTCCACATCAATGAAATCAGAACAAGGTCAAAAAACTTAACACTTTTTTTCAGACACTAACTTGTCTTGAAATTACTTCCCTAATAAAAGCAAATAATTTGCATAGAATCATAGAATGGGTTGGAAAGGACCTTAGGGTCATCTAGTTGCAACTCCTCCATCATGGGCAGGGATGCCTCACCCTAGATCATGTCTCCCAGGGCTCTGTCCAACCTGGCCTTGAACATAATAGGAAGGAAATATTTTTCCTCCCTTTTTCTTCTGCACTCTTCATGTAGCACTCTGTAAGAGCTAAACTAGCCCTGTCATGTGAAGATTAGCATATTCATAAATCAAAAGAAAAGTTTATGGTCAACAAGTGTGGGAGTCGACCTTCAAAATGCCAAAATGCAGTAAGAAGATACAATAGTTCAGATTTTTTTCTGCAAAATTAAAAACCCCAAAATAGTACCTGAGTATGAGCTGAGCCAGGCTACATGCAATCCACCTGGGAAGTATATTGTAATCTTTCTCACAGTCATTATCAGACCAAATCCAAATCTGAAGTGTCCCAGGAAATTATAAACTTGAAGTCATAGAGAAGCGAACAATAATTACACTGTCACATAATTAAGAAAATGGTGAAGAATGAGGTGGTGGCGGTAGCACAAAAGCCAGTACCAAAATCCCCTTAGGACCTGAGCTTCGCCATTTGAGAGGGACTGAATGCTACTTACAAGCCAAGCCTGTTAACATCACTGAGACAAACTGAAGCTCAAAGAATCCCACACTTTTTCATAGCAGAATGAAATCATGAACCAATGACAAGGACCTGACAGAATTCAACAGTACTGAACTACTGAAACTTGTGAAGAGCACTAATACAGACATCACAGATATGGATATCAGTATAAATGAGAAATGACACAACAGCAATCTGCCTGTAAGGAAAAATCAGCTGTCTGAGACTCAGTCAGAAATGGTCAAAGGCGAAAGGCTGGACTGCTCATGACAAGCCTGTTTATGTGAAAAAGGAATAGGGTTTCTTATTCATAACCATCCTAATAATACTGTCTTGTAGTGGCAAAATTCACAACCGTTCACTGCAATGCTTTGATTGGCCGCAAGAAACTTGTGAAGCAGCAGCACTTATGAAAAGACAAAAGCTGTCCTTGAACCACAGGCCACAATTATTAAAAAAGAAATAATTTTAAAAGTGCAAGCCCCAGCAGGGTCTGGTACAACACATACCACCTGATGCCACTACCAAATCTGCAACCAAGTGGGCTATTTGAAAAACTCAAAGACAAAACATATGAAGAGTATGTTAGTGTCTTGGGCTATGATCCCTGTGCAAGACTGAATGAGTGAACTAGATTCAAAGTGTCTCTGGCTCTTGTTATCCTGATTTTTGCTTGGAGGCAGCACTTAGCATTTGGTCCTGATATATACTACCTGAGCACAAATGAAAGGCTTACATGAAATGATTTGATAAGATCAAACAAATGCACTGAAGTCAGTGACAAAACACCAAACGCAGAACATTTTCACCAAAAGCAACTGTAATTTTTGCTCAGGAGTAATAACACTTGAGGTTTTATTCCTTCTGAGCCCAGGGTCTCACTGCAATACAGAACATGCTGGTGGAGAGGCTGTGGTACAAAGGAGGTAGGGCTGCCCCTTACCTTACTACAATGTGGGCTTCAACAAAGCACAGCCTATAGCCTCTACAGTTCCAGTAAAACCTGAGTTCATAAAAGCCAAGAAGTAGCCTATCCTGGCTGATAAAAAATGATCATAAATCCTCTTAATACCAGTGAAGAATTAGGTATTCTGGGTGTTGAACAGCTAACACAAATAACAACTCAACCACCTCAAAGTACAATCGATTAACAGTATATCCCCTGAACAGAAGTGGTGAGAAACGGCTTAGTTCACAATCTGATTCCTATAAAGCAAGCTACATTTATTGAGATGTGATAATCTCTGCACAAAACAGGTTTGAATGTGTAATGGAATTATCTGCCTGGTTTGAAGTACAGGCTATTATCCCCAGCAAATTCATTATGACCTTGATTTAAGTGGGATCTGATGAAACCATGCAGTGCAGCTGCAGTAAGAATGATGTTCCCCTCTTCCCCTCCTTTGTATAAGTTCCCTGTCTGCAATCCACTGAAAACATCAAGTTCCTGTAAAAAGGAATTAGTGCTTCTTATGGAGGGAATGAGTGCTTTCAGGTGGACAGGACTGTCAAATAAATTGATAGTTTCTTTCAACTTCCATATATTATCACTGTATTTTTTCTCTGAATGACTTACATGTGTAACTAAGTGAAGTAATTGCCTTCTTTACTGCCCAGGTTCACTTCTGAATTATCTGTGGCATTCCTCTATAATTTTATCAAGTGGTTAAAATTTGAAAGAGTATTTTTAAAGCAGAACACAGGAAAACTGACCCAGCTTTTTTCAGTCTGGTGCTAATGCAAAGAAAGGCTCTTCCACCCTGTGAGAAGTGAGAGGAAAATGAACTATTTTTGGGAAGATTTTGCCCACTGATAAGTATTTTTGTAATTCTATCAAGTGCCATTAAGTACTTCTCCTCCCTCTTGGAAAGCTTTTAAACTTCACATAGCAACAGTGGCAACTGCACAGTTTCACGGTTCTCCCTCCCTCCCCCTTTTTCTTTGTGTCTGAAGAGGCTTTGCACAGAAAAAACCGCAACAAAACCGCGTCTTGTGCTTAAGCACAACTGACATGAAAGACGAGCTGTAACAAAGACAACAGAAAGTGCTGATCACTCAGGGCAGCAACATACCAACACCACCCCACAACCTGTGACTAAAAGTTTGCATCTCTCTCCTACCTGCACAGCTCACATCAAGGTTTTAATGCTTAATTTTGGACTTGTAAATGCTGACGCACATGCTTGATTTGATAGCCATGAAGAGCTGCCCTGATTTCTGCAAAACCATGCCATATACAGAAAGCTGCTCAAATAAAGCAGACAGGACAATTCAGGAGCTTAAAGCTAAGGCTGTGTCTAAGTATGCTCAGATCAAGAGTTTTAAAATGGCATCAAAACAGTATCTTCTACAATAAAGTGAATACTCTGTGCTTCACTAGCAGTGTTCTTCTGAATAGTTTAATGAATAAACATGGATTGCCCAGTATAGCCTTACACAGTGAAGAGCTATTTACCTGCTCATAAAATTTTGTGCAGTTGATATTACTCCCAAGACATACAGCTTGTAGGTGTTCTAAAGTCATATGGAACATTGGAAGAGAAATCTGCTGTCATAAACACAGATCCTGCTCATCAATACATGGGTTAAGATAAATTAAAACCACAGGAAGCTGCTGAAACAGGATGTGACACTGAAGCTTTCAGCTTTGTCAAACACATTATGTTCCCCCAGTAATTAAACCAGAAATGCCAGCAAGCAGCAAATACTCTTCAAACAGTATCTGAAGTGAATAACTCTTCTAAGAATGCCTGGAGTGAGGGGGCATCTCTAAATCTTAGTTTCAGTAACCTTCAGTTGTACAACTGCAAACTGTTCTAGGGTACTAATACAGCACTGATTCTGGGAATTTACTAACTAGAACTGAGATTGAACAAACATATAGTTTGCAATAAATTCAATTATTCTCAAAGGAAGACTAATTCATTAGTTTAGATGTTTCTCTTAGCAAAAGAAAAAAGGAGCTAGTTCAAAAACCAGATATTTTTTTCATTTTCCTAGGCAGTGCTACTGACATACCCATCACAAGACAGCTTAAGGTTCATTAAATATAGAACCAGTTTTAGAGTAAAGCAGCAGCTCCATAATAGGCGTTATGTAGGAGTGCCTATCTCAGTGCCTATTTTCATGACAACTCTCATAATTTCATTAAATTATTCATTTTGAAGATAATATAAAGGATCCAAATTCCCTACAAAAAGTCTGGTATTCTCTTGAATCTAATGTGAGGATGTGAACACTGAAGACATGGAAGCACAAAATACACACTCAAAGCCACTGACCTGAGCTTCCAATCGCACCTTGCTACTGAGCCTGAGAACTTGCCAAGGCAGAGCCAGATTTTTTTCTGTTTGTAAAGCACAAAGCATAAATATAGGCCTCATATTTAGGAATTAAAGTACATATACAATTTATTATACAGACCTTTTAAAAACATTTTGAAACCCTCTGGTAATTTAGCTGCAGCAATCACATCTACACTGCTTTCATGTGGCAGACTGAAGTCTGGAGCATTATCTTCTTTCCAAGACCTGTTCTGTAATAATCCTGCTGGAATGTCCAGTGTCTGTCAACCTTCTTAGTGGGCCTTTTCAGAGTGAATGCTTCTCATATTTCATCAAATCCATACTACGAGTTACACTCATAGAACCGCAGTGCTCTGGTTAATCAAGTTATTTGGAGTATGTTTCTTTCAGATAACTATATTCTTTGGCTGAAGCTATGAGATCTTCTCTTAAGATGGCTTTTCTGATTGCTACCCCTTTCATTTTGGAACTTGTGGGTGCCCTCTGGACCTTATACTTGCCAGTTTTCATTAATGTAGTTACATGAACTCTGTTCATACAGTGAAGGTTTGTAGCATTCCTTTTAGTTGTTTTTTCTTTCCTTTTCTGAGGAAAAAGGCAGGGGAGGTGCGTGTAGGGGATGAGAAGAGAGTGGAAAACAAGCCTAATGTAGATCTAAACTTCTGGCTACTTGAGCCTGCTTAAGATGTTCTTCTCTAGTATGACACTGACCCTCTTTTACTGAGAGTCGAGTAATTTGCACACTGACTTCTTATATCTAATAAATGCAGGTAAACTTGAACAAGAGCTTTCTTAGCCTGCAGCTATGAAAAACAAGATGATTTCAAAGTGTACTTCTATACATCCCACTGCATTTATCTCAATGTCCTCTGAATCGCTTGCCATTGATTACCTTGTTCACATTTCTGAGAGAGACACCTATACAAATTATACAGGTATGCCTAAATTAGAGAAAAAAAAAAAAAAAAAGCCCTGTGAAGGAGCAGGAGAAGGCAGCAGCGTGCTTCTTTTATTGGCTTTGCAGACTGGAAGTTCCCATGAAAGACAAGGAAAGATGATCTGCACCTTTTAGTTGCAAAACTCAAGCTAAGCTGGATTCTCCCAGGATGTGTTCTCAGCCCTGCTGGACTTTTGTGAATGTGCAATTCCACAGAACTCTGATTCCTACAGAAGCACAGCTCACTGGCATAAACCATCAGCATAATATTCCACTTCCCCACCAGCATTAATTCAAGAAGGGTACAGGGGAAAGAGAATATCATTCTGAAACCAGTGTCACATAGGAAATAGACATGTTACTTAAGTAACCTTCATTTTACTCTATCATAATGCTATTTCAAGCCTATCAGTGAATAAACTGTGCACAACAGTGTGGGTTTGTTTTGTCAGGGAAAACACTAATGAAACATTGTCATGGGTTCAGCAGTAGCAGTCATTTTTCCCCCTCTTAGTAGTTGGTGCAGCACTGTGTTTTGACTTGTGGCCTGAGAACAGCACTGATAACACCAATGTTTTAGTTACTGCTTAGTACATTTTGGTCTGGCCAA